>PVJI01024840.1:0-21347 GCA_004026765.1 Micronycteris hirsuta | reverse complement strand
CTCCTTCTGGCAGTCCAATGATTCGCATGTTTGGACGTTTACAGATGTCCTGGAGGTTTCTGAGCCCCTCCTCCATTCTTTGAATTCTTGTTGCTTCCTTCTTTTCTGGTTGGATGTTTTTTTCTTTCTGCTGGTCCACTCCGTTGATTTGAGTCCCAGTTTCCTTATCTCTATTGGTTCCCTGCAGATCTCTCCTCATTTGTTCAAGCAAGTTCGTTAAGTTTTCGTCGAATTCTGAAAGCATCCTTATTACCAGGGATTTGAACTGTGCATCTGATAGGTTGGCTATCTCTTGGTCGGTTAGCTCTGGGGTTTTGATCTGTCCCTTTCTTTGGGCCATTTTTTTCTCCCTTGGTGAACCTGTTACTGTAAGGGGGGTGGAGTCTTGGGGATCCCCTGTGCAGGGAAGTTCCAGGTAGTTGTGCTGGGAACGAAGCCTCTGGGGGCGGGGCCTGAGCGCACAATGGCGCCTTCTGTGCTCTCCGCACCCACACCGCCTCCTGCAAGCACTTCGGGCCCCTTTGCGCTGACTCCGGGGGTCGCTCCGGGGTCGGTGGGAGCCGGGCTCAGACCGAGCTTCAGTCGGTCCCCGTCTGGGTATGCTTCAGCCCCGCGGAGACCGCCCCTCCAACCGCGGACCTGCCGTCTGCTCACCTGTTCGCCGCGGGGTCGCCGAGCGCTCTCCCTTCACTCTGCACCTTTTGGTTCACCAAACTTGATGAATGTATCTTCTTTAATTCCTTGGTTGTCGAATTTCCTCTCAATATGATTTTCTGTCAGACCTGGCTGTGTTTGGATGTGTATATTTCTTTTTTTTCCCCTTGTTTGGTTGTGCGAGGCGGTACGGTGCATTCACCTATGCCGCCATCTTTGGAAGTCCGGCTTCTTGATTTTTTTTATCTTTTCAAATAGTTCCTGGATTCATTGTTCCTTAGAATTGTGCTTTTAGTCTCTATGTCATTTAATAACATAGATACTAACTGTGATCTCGGTTATTTCCTTCCTTCTACTTGTTCTGGGCTGTCTTTGTTGTTGTTCAAGTTCTTGTAGGCATAGGGTTAGGTTGTTTATTTGAAATGTTTCTAACTCTTTTAGTTAGGCCTGTATTGCTATGAACTTCCCTCTCAGGATTGCCTTCTCTGTGTCCCATATGTTTTGGATTATTGTGAATTTATTTTCATTTGTTTCAAGAAACTTTTTTATTTCTTCCCTGATCTCATTATTGAATAACATTTAATAGCATGCTTATCAATCTCCATGAGTTTGAGTGTTTTTGAGTTTTTCCTTGAGGTGGGTTTCTAGCTTCAGTTCCTTATACTCAGAGCAAATGCTTGATATGATTTCAATTTTGTTGAATTTGTTGAGGCTTGTTTTTTGTCCTATCATGTGCTCTATCTTTGGAAATGTTCCATGTGCATTTGAAAATGTGTATTTTGCTTCTTTGCGATGAAAGGCTCTCTATATATCAGTTAAACCATTTGATCTAGGGCATTGTTCAATGTCACAGTATCTTTGTTGATATTTTGTTTGGAAGATCTATCCATTTTTGACAGCGTGATGTTAAAACCCCTTACTATAATTGTGTTGCTGTCAAAACCTTTCTTGAAGTCCTCCAAGATTTTCTTTATGTATTTGGGTGCTCCTATGTTGGGTGCATATATATTTGCACTGTTTATGTCTTCTTGATGGAATGTTCCTTTGAGTAGTGTGAAGTGGCCTTCTGGGTCTCCTTTTATGGCCCTTGTTTTGAAGTCTATTTTGTATGATATGTGTATTGCTAACCCAGCTTTTATTTCCTGTCTATTTTCTTGGAATATTTTTCCCAACCCTTCTATTTCGGTCTGTGTGGGTCTTTTGATCTAAGATGTGTCTCTTGTAGGCAGCATATGTTTGGATCATGATTTCTTATCCATTTACCTATTCTATGTCTTTTGATTGGAGTATTTAGGGCTTTTACATTTAAGGTCATTATTGATAGGTACTTACTTATTCATTGTCATTTTACTTCCTTTGTACCTGTGTTCCTCTCTTTCTCACTCTTTCTTTTCCTTTCTTAAAGCAGACCCTTTAGCATCTCTTGCAGTGTTGGTTTGGAGGAGGTGTATTCTTTGATGCTTCTTTTGTCTGGTGAGCTCCTTATCTGGCCTTCCATTTTAATTGAGGGTCTTGCTGGATAGAATAGCCTTGGTTGCATTTATTTGTTTTTCATACTTGGAATACTCCTTGCCAATGCTTTCTGACTTGGAGCATTTTCATTGAGAAGTCACCTACTAGTCTTATTGGGGCTCCTTTTTTATGTTACTTACTCTTTCTCTCTTGGTGCCTTTAAGATTCTTTCTTTTTCTTGGAATTTTGCCATTTTAATTATGATGTGTCTTGAAGTGGGCCTCTTTGGGCTCCTCTTGATTGGGACTCTCTGTGTTTACTGGATTTGTGTGACTTTTCCTGTCATCAAATCAGGGAAGTTTTCCATCATTACGTTTTGAAACAGGTTTTCTATCCCTTGCTCTTCTTCTTCTCCTTCTGGTATCCCTCTTATACAGATATTATTGTTTCATGTTTCACAGCATTTCCCTCAGCCCCTCTTCATTCTCTCTGGGCCTCTTTTCCTTTTCTTGATATTTCTGGGTGTTTTTTTCTACCTTGTCCTCTAGCTCGCTGATCCAATCCTCTGCTTCATCTAGCCTGCTTTTGATTCCTTCTACTGTGTTCTTCAGTTCTGAAATTGTAATCTTCATTTACTCATGGCTCTTGTTGATAGTTTCTCTTTCCTTTCTTTTTCATGTTCATTCAGTTTGCAGTGAGTTCATAATAATTTCCCAAAAGTTTTTGATAATTATCTGTGAGCTCATTGAACGTCCTTATAACTATTGCTTTGAACTCAGTATCTGATAGTTGACTTGCCTCTATTTCATTTAGCATTCTTTCTGAGGCTTCCTCCTTTCCTTTCATTTGGGTTTTGTTTCTTTGCCTTCCCATTGCTTGTGAGACTTTTCTTGTTATCCTCTTCATCTTAAATTGATCTGTTCTGTCCACTTAGGTTTGTGGTTTGAACTTCTATGGTAGCAGACCTGTCAGATTCAGTGGTGTATTCTCCTTGATCTCCTGAACTTGCTGCTCTTGTGCTGTCATTTATGTTGGATATGTGGATGTATTTGGGTTTTGATTGTTGTTTGGTCTTTCTTTGTCAGGTCCTTCCTTCCAGTTGGTTAACTTATGGTCACTCTGTCCACCACACCTTGTATGCTGCTGTGCAGGTACAGACAGGTTGTATCAAAGCTGGTTCTTCTGTGTGTATGAGGTATTGAGGCTTCTCTTCTGTTATTATTCAGTTGTTTGTTCTGGGTTATTTCTCCACGGTTTAGTTGTAATTCTATATTGGTCCTGGGTTGAGATTAGTGTGGCTTCTACTCACTCCTCTGCCATCTTCCATTATTATCTGTTGGTGGTTCCTTGTTGGTGGGTTCTCTCTTCCAGCAGGTATATTGGTGTTCACAGGTCCCATCTACTCTCTTATGTGATCAGTGGCAGGGGAAGGTAAAATGGATTAAGACAGCTCAAGTGTATTCTATGAGATTTAAAATACCAACCCAGAGAGAAGAGATAGTAGATTCTTTGGATAAGTATAGTGTTAACCATAATATTTACCTAACCAACCACTTTTTAGAAAGTGTGGAAAGGAGGTAAGACTCTTTTTAAAGGGGTATGAGTTGTGATTTGAATTCATAAAACAGTGAGCTAGTAGGAGGTCATATTATGAGATACAGTGAAAGTAAAGGATAGAAAATAGGCATAGTGTGCTAGAGAATAGAGTTAACCACAACAGTAATAACATTCCAGAAGATAGTGAAATGGGCTAAGATCCGGGAGGGGTGCTTTGTAGTATTTACAATTGTATGGAACTACAATTATTTACAATAAGACTGGAGCAACAGTCATATGACAGAAACTATATGATCTGAATAACGAGAATATGAAGTACACAACCTAGAGTCATGTGCTACTGGAACACATTGAAGTGAAAGAGGGAAAATTGAAAATACACTATGAAAGAGAGAATGAGGAAAAGCAGTCCAATAATGCAATTAAATAGACAAATAAAATGAAGGAAACTAAACAGAAAGAAGACAAATTAAAAAAATACTCAGAAAAGAAGTAAAAATCATGAAAATATAATAATAATAATAATATAATGCAAATAAACAGTGAAGTGCAAGTTCTCTTGAATAGCAAAGTGAAATTTGTCTCAGTTTCTCAGTTGTTGGGATTAGTCTTTTGATCCCTCTTTGGTCTGATCTAGTCCTTTCATAGCTCTAGGTCTTATTTTCTCACTTGGAGAAAAAAAGGAAGAAAGAAAGAAAAATCTCTTATTGGCTTTAAACTGGCCCAGCAGTTCTGCTGGTCTTCCTGGCTGCAGCAGGCTGAAAGGCGTTGGGTTTCACTTTTCTCCCTTTCTATGGTTTTGCGAGGATGGGGTCCAGGTCTGAACTGCACTCTTCACAGTTGCCCATCCTCCAGCCCAGTTTCTCTTTTCGCTGCCGGGCCCATACTGCCCTTCTATGCCAGGTAGTTGCCTTCAATCCACTAGTGGTGCCATCCTGGAGGTGCACTAGTTAGGGGCAACTCACATACCACCTTTTGCTCTTTGCTGTCCTAGATGCTTGGCACTCTCAAAGTCTCTTCAGGGTAATTCAGCTCCCCCACTGAGTTAAGTTTTTCTGGGGACTGCTAACTCTCTGAGCCCTGCTACTCTCCTCTGGGGGAAGGGCCACCTCCTCCTTCCTCTTAGAGAACTAGTCAGGCCACAATGGAGGTGGGTGTGTGCTGCCATGGTGGCAGAGGAGGCTGAGGTGGCAGCAGTAGGGTCAGGTGCACAGCCTCCTCCACTGAGGTGAGGGGGCAGGAGCAAGGCCTATGTGTGGCAAGGGCCGGCACACAGCTCAGGTCAAGGCTGTAGAGGTGGGGGTGTGGCCAAGGCTGTGGTTGTGGTGGGAGGGGTGCTGCATTGGGGCCAGCCACTGCAGAGAGTTCCCCAATCAGCCATTAAGAGCCTCCTTCTAAACAAAATCTCCCTGCTCAAGCTTGCCACCCCGCAAAAGTGTCCAGCCTCTCACACAGCAAAAGTCTCCAGTCAGACCGGAGACTTTCCAGGTCAGGGTCCATCATGGCCCAACTCTTCTCCCTTCTCCAGGCATCATCTGGCTCCCCAATTTCTCTGGTAATGATCCAGTTGGTGTCCAGAGTCTCAGCGAGTGAACAACACCCCTGTGCATCTCCCACTTCATCTTTATTTTTCCCAGCAACTTCAAGCAACCAGGTCCATTCTGGTGCCACTCTATCCTTCCTGTTTGGCAGGGGATGTTGACTTAGATCTTATCCAAGAATCCTGTGGTGGGATGCTGGCAGGCACCAGGTTGGGGCCTGCAGCAGCCCCAGTCCCTGAACTGGACCCTGCACTGCTCCCAGGGACCTCACTGTCCCAAAGCAATCTCCTTACCATCTGTTTTTCGATGTCTTCTACAGTTTTGGCCTCCAACCTTCATATGTGCTGGGATACCATTGGCTGTTCATTCTGTTACTCAGAAGACTGGCTAGGTGTTCCACCTGTGTGCAGGGGGAAGTGGGCTCCACTCCCACCTACCTTGCCACCATTTTGCCCAGAAGTCTTACTTTATGTCTTTTGATTAGATGGTTTAAGTCATTTCTTTAAAAGTGATTTTTGATAGATACATTTTTAATACCTTTTTATTTTTTAATTACATTCTCTCTTTATTTTCTTTTTATTTTTCTTATTCTTAAAGCAAACCCCTTTAACGATTATTGTGATACTAGTTTCGAGGTAACAAACTCCTTTAGCATTTTCTTGTCTTGGAACCTCTTCATTTCTCCTTGTATTTTAAATCATAGCCTTGCTGGGTAAGGTAGCCTTGGTTGTATATCAGTGCTTTTCATTACTTTGAATATTTCATGCCACTCCCTTCTGGCCTGAAATATTTCTGTTGAGAAATAAGATGACAGTCTTATGGGAGCTTCCTTATAGTAACTAAGTGCTTTTCTCTTGTGGCTTTAAAGATTATTTCCTTGCCTTTAAGTTTTTTCTCTTTAATTACGATGTTCCTTGTTGTGGGGCTCTTAGGTTCATCCTGTTTGGGACTCTGCACTTCCTGGACTTATGTGTCTCTTTCCTTCATCAGGTTAAGGAAGTTTTTGGTCATTATTTCTTCAAATAGTTCCTCAATTCCTTGCTCTTGCTTTGATCCTTATTGTATCCATATGATGCAGGTGTTTTTATGCTTCAGGTTGACCCAGAGATCCTTTAAACTACTGCAATTTTTAGTTTTCTTTTTTTTTCTTTCTGTTCTGATTGGGTGTTATTTTCTACCTGTCTTCTAAATCACTGATTTGATCTGCTTCATTTATCCTATTGTTTGTTCTTTCCAGTGTATTTTTTATTTCAGATATTGCATTGTTTATTTATGACTGGCCATTTTTATGGTTTCTATGTCTTTTCTCATGCTGCTTAGCATCTTTATAATCATTACTCTGAACTCTATATCTGATAAAATGCTTGCATTTAGCTCTTCTTCTGGAGATTTCTGTTGTTCTTTCATTTGGGGCCTGTGTCTTTGTCTTCTCATTTTGTATGCATCTTTGTTCCTATGTATTAGATCTGCAAAGATTGTGGTGAAAGCCTATGTCATCTGCTTGTGACTGGTCTGGGCAACCTGTTTGGAGCTGTCAGTGATCCACAGCTTGTGGCTCCCTCTGCTGTACCTGGTGCATGTGGAAAGGACCAAGATGTGCACCAAGCTGTGCACCAAGCCTCATTTTTACCAGCATTGGGCTTAGGGAGGTCAGCTGAAGTCTCAAAGAACCCATATATCTGCCTCTGTTTGTAGGCTACCTTTTAGGCTGAATCCTTGGAAGACCTGTAGCTGTACTCCTCAGCAGGGCTTATGCTCCACAAGGTAACAGAGAGGGATTCTTGCAGGTGGGGCTGTTGCTTCACCCCCAGGATTATGTCACATGGAGGTCAGTGCTCTGTTGAAGAAAGGTGGTTTCTATAGTATGGGAAATGACTGAGTACTGGATCCTGGTGGCTTACTCTTCAACTCTTTCCCCAGAGCTATCTACCCCAGAATTTTCTCCCATGTCTCTAGTCTATTCTGCCCTCCTTCCACCGGAACCCATGGTAAGTAACTACAAACAAAATTTTGTGCATTGGCCTCTTAGGAGTGTGTCTGTATCTCTAGCCATCTCTCTCTAGTGGATAGAAACCCTGTTGCTTTTAACATCCCAGAATTGTATGATTACATTTACTGGTTTCGTGCTCTAGGCTGGGGGATCAGCTTCACATTTAGACTTCACACTTCACAGGGTGAACCCTCATGATATTTTAATATCCCTCCAGAACTTCAGCTGCCACCCATGGAAGCCCAGCCAGTCTTCTCACACCTCCACAGTTTTCGCCAGTCATGATAGGGTGATGTGGTTTCTACTGTAAGTCCTTGATAATAAGGATTCTCTTCAACTAGTCTTCAGTTAGTTATTCGAGATGATGTTTTTATAATTTAGTTTTAATCCAAGTTTGGTCCTGGGAAGAAGTTAATGTAGCTTCTATTTATTTTGCTACCATCTTGGATCTCAGGATATGTGTTATTGTTTTTAAATTAATTAATCATCCAAGAAACAATTGCTAATTAGACAATGACTATTTGTCAAGCAAATTGGCAGATGATGAAGGAATTACATAGATGTTGGAAAGAGTCTTGCCTTTGGGAAGTTTATAGTCCAGATGAAGAGACCAAGTTTAAAATGTAAGACTCTACATGACACTAGTACTATTTTGGCTTAATTTTTAGAACAAACATACCAAATTTTTCACATGACTAAATTCCCCTCATGTGTTACTATATTTAAGTATTATAATTTCCAGTTATGTAATTTTTATTATTGTAATTACACAGCTCCGCACTGCAACATGGGACAGCAGAAATGTGAATATGAGATGATTTTTCTCAACTGCCACAAAACCAGAGGTTATTATCTTTGATCAATGGACAATCAATTAACATTTTAATTGGATATGCTAAGGACTTGAAGATGCAGTTAGAGAAAATGTTGACAATGCGAAACCAGCAGTGGGGCACAGAGACAAATTTATTTCACCATTATTGGATGTTGTATTTGAGCTTGTATACAACAGGGGATTTTAATTTCAAAAAGCCTAATTTATAATCATTCTTTCTTTACAGGAAGGGGAGATGATTTCTTCTAGAAGTACAAAATAGTGAGCCAACTAATTACTACGTATTTTAGCCTCATACATCCCTATTTGCTAAATGTTGTTTTCCCTCATGTGCCAGATGAGGAAACTGTGGCTCAGGGAGCTTAAATAACTTTCTCACTACCATCTAAAAGTCAAGAAAGGTTTGCATGTTGGTCTCTGAGATGCCAGAGTCAGCATAATATACTGCCTCAGCTGGTGAGAATTCTGTCTCTACAAGGACTGCAGTGAATAGAGGACTTGTCTCTTCACTTAGGTATAAAACAGAGCAAACTGACAAAAACCCTATCAAGCTTTTGTTTTTGATTTTTTAGAAAAACCAATGTGGATACCTGCCAGGGAAGAGCTGGGCCTTAGCCACAGTTTTATGCTTGCTCTGCTACTGTCCAAATATGGAGTAAGCTAACGTGACCTTATCTTTGAGAGTACCAACCAAACCTTTGCTATTAATGTAAATTCAAAAACCAAATCTGATTCTCAGTATAAGAGAAAGTGCAAGAGAGAGGGCGAGAGATGTCTGAATAAAGGAACAAGCATGGCATGAATTCCATTTCTTAGAACGAATCTTAAGAAGTTTTTTCTTTTGTCTGCATTGTCATCAGCTCTCTGCCTGCTGTGCTTGCTTTCTCTCCACCACCCCTTCTTTCAATATGCATCAAAACTTCTTTCTCTTTTGTTCACTTAGCAGCTTTGAAAAGAGCTTTGGAGCAGAAGGGATAAGAGCCTTTGGAAAGTTCAGATATCAAATAATTTTTTACCTCCCTCTAATTGAAATCACAGGATCAGGATTTGCTTTCCTCTGGCCAGCTCCTCTCTTGTTCTCCAGGATCACAGATGGAGGTGGGGAGCAAGGGTGCTATGGACTCCCCATGGCTTGTCATTTGACAGATATACAGACCAGCCAGGAAGGGGTCTTGCTCTGAGATGAATTATTTTATCCTCAAAGCAGCTTTCTGCAAAAGAAACCATTAGTATTTTGCTATTGGGTTTCTACTCCCCATGATGTCTAAGAAAACATTCATTTAATTTTGTGACATTTTTGAGTGCATTTGGAGAGCTAAGCCCATTTAAAAAGTCCTGCTCCCATCTAGGAGGTCAGAGGGGATGCAAATAGAATCCAAATGGTCAGCCATCAGTAGGCTGAGTGTGGGTCAGGCACTTCTGCATCTCTCTTCAGCTGTTAAGAAATATATCAGGTTATGTTCCTAATACTTGTTGATGTGGTACCCAGCTTCTTTCCTGTCATAGCCAGAAACTAGCTCCCTGGACTAGACGCATTCTTTCCTAATTCTTATCTGGTATATGTAGGTGAGGATGGTGTCAAGATGGACAACAAGTGCTCCAGGGTCTAGAAAACCTGTATGGGAGGGCCAGCTCTGTCATACTCTGGATTTATCAACTAGGTAAGGTCAAAGCAATATATAATTTTTAAATGTAGAGGTTATCTGCCCTGTGGGGTTGTTCTGAGACCAGTTCTGACAATTTATAAAAATATTTATATAATACTCATACATTGTAAAAGCATAGTAAACATTATATGTCACTAATAGTGTTTTTAATATTTCTTTTACTTTTATACTAGTTATTAATTGTGGTTTATCATACGTCCCTTCTTTTACTAGTCCAGTACTGCCAACCAAAAATATAATCCAAACTACATATGTAACTTTAAGTTCTCCAATAGTTGCATTAAAAAGGAAAATAAAATGAGTAAAATTAATTTTAATCATGTATTTAAACTCCCAAATAAAAGAATATTATAATTTTTGACCTGGCTGGTGTAGCTCAGTGGACTGAGCGCGTGCTGGGAACCAGAGAGTCCCGGTTCGATTCCCCGTCAGGGCACATGCCTGGGTTGCAGGCCGGGTCCCTAGTGAGGGCCATGTGAGAGGCAAGCATACATTGCTGTTTCTCTCCCTCTCTGTCTCCCTCCCTTCCCCTCTCTCTAAAATAAATAAATAAAATCTTTAAAAAAAATAAAAAAAAGAATATTATCATTTCAAAATTTAATCAATATAAAAATTATTAATGAGATATTCTACATTCTGTTTCTACCTTAAGTTTCCAGCATTGATGTATTCTTGTATAGACAGATCATCTAAATTCGTATAAGGCCCCATTTAATGTCCTCAACAGCCACATGGCCCCAAAGTACAGCCTTTTGGAGGGTTCTGACTTAGGCTCTGTAATACAATATGTAGCACAGGGACTATATACCTCTTGACATTTGGGGGAGGGGGAAATGTGCAAAACTACTAAAGGTAATTTCTGAATGTTTTGTTTTCTTTTAACTTTTCTTTATTGTTGCTCAAGTACAGTTGACTCCATTCCCCACCACCCCACTCACCCCTATTCCAGCCATCCTCACTTCCCACCCTTGATCCCACCCTACTTTGATTTTGTCTATGTGTCCTTTATGTTTTAATTTAAGTTTTTGTTTTCTTTTTAAGTCAATGTTGCCAATTTTTCTATATATTAGTCTATTTCACTGAGATTTAAAAATTAAGCGCTAAATTGTTAACATACAAAATAAAAAACTTTCATCCTTGTGCTTATAATATGTTTTCCATTTCTAATTTCATGACACCAAGAGATGTTATGCCTGTTTACTCTAGTAAGGTATACAGTTACTGAAGAGAATATTGACAAGTCTCTTTATGGAGGAATCTTAATGAATTTTCATTTTACTTATTTATTATTTATTTATTTATTTTTATTGTTGTTTGGTTACAGTTGTCCCAATTTTTCCCCCTGTTGCTCTCCCCTACCCATCCCACTCCCACTCCCAAAGACCATTCCTACCCCATTATCTTTTTTCATGGGTCCTTTGTACATGTTCCTTGACTTGAACCTTCCCTTTCTTTCCCCCATTTTCCCCCTCCTCTCCTGCCCCTCTCCCCTCCCCTCTGGTCACTGTCAGTTTGTTCTTTATTTCCAAGTCCCTGCTTCTATTTTGCTCATTTGTTTGTTTTGTTCATTAGGAATTTTCATTTTAACACAGACTGAGAAGTGCCCTTCATGTTTAGAGCCAGGAGGTCAAAAAGGACTCTGGTTAGAGCAGATCTGAAGGCAGAGCTGAAACAGAAACCACATGACTACAGGCCAAGATAAAAAAAGGGAACAAAGAATGTAGAAACACAGATTATTGTAAAAAGAGTCTCATATAAGAGGAAATTTCTGGACAGCTGAGGATGGGGGAGAGTTGGGGCTAAAGATTAAGAATTGATTAGCTATTAAGTGTTTGGACTGACACCAATTCCTGACCTTTGTCCACCCAAATTTATACTTTGAGGGAACTTTTCGACCCCTGATCCCAGAAGATATCCCTTGATGCAAATATATGTAACAATTTTTGTTTCCTTTTGTAGTTTTTTTAGTAACTTTCATGATTTTGTGTTCATTATATATGTTTTCCCATTCACTAGACCATAAACTCCATGAAGGGAGGGGTTATGTCTGCCTTGTTTCCAAGTAAGTTTTCCTGTACTTGTCAAAGTGTTTGGCACCTGTTAGGCTCCCTGTAAAATTTCTTGAGTAAAAAAAAAGAAAAAAAAAATTATTTCAGGAAGGAGGATGGGAGAGAGAGATAGAGACAGAGATAGAGATAGATAGATAGATAGAGAGAGAGAGAGAGGAAATACATGAGTGAGAGAGAGAAAATAATTATAACAAGATCATTCACAAAATGCTATTAAGTGAGACCAAGAACAAAATTAAAATGATGATTGTTAAGGAGGAAAAAAAGAGACACCTATGTGTTATTTTTTAAATATATTTTATAGATTATGCTATTACAGCGGTCCCATTTTTTTCTTCCCTTTATTCCCCTGCACCCTGTAGCCCACCTCCAACCATCATTCCCTGAACTTAGTTCATGTTCATGGCTCATACATATAAGTTCTTTGGCTTCTCCACTTCCTATACCATTCTTAACCTACCTTGTCTATTTTGTACTTACCATTTATGCTTCTTATTCACTGTACCTTTTCCATCTTTCTCCTTCCTCTCCCTCCCCACTGATAACACTTAATGTGATCTCTATTTCTGTAAATCTTTTCCTATTCAAGTTGTTTGCTTAGTTTTTTTTTCTTGGGAGGGTGGTTTCAGTTGTTGATAGTTGTGAGTTTGATGTCATTTTACTGTTTATAGTTTTTGACCTTCAATTTCTTATATAAGTCCCTTTAACATTTCATATAATAAGGACTTGATGATGAACTCCTTTAACTTGACCTTATCTGGGAAACACTATGTCTGCCCTCCATTCTAAGTGATACCTTTGCTGGAGAGAGTAATCTTGGATGTAGGTCCTTTCCTTTCATGACTTTGAATACTTCTTTCTGGCCCCTTCTTGCCTACAAGTTTTCTTTTGAGAAATCAGCTGATAGTCTTATGGGAACTCTTCTGTGGGTAACTTCCTCCTTTTCTCTTGCTGCTTTTAAGATTTTCCCCTTATCTTTAATCTTGGGTAATGTAATTATGATGTCTTTTGGCGTGTGCTTCCTTGGGTCCAGCTTTTTTGGGACTCAGCTTTCTGGACTTCCTGGAAGTCTATTTCCTTTGCCAGATTAGGGAAGTTCTCCTTCCTTGTGTTTTCAAATAAGTTTTCCATTTCTTGCTCTTCCTCTTTTCCTTCCCACACCCCTATGAATTGGACGTTGGAATGTTTAAAGTTGTCCTAGAGGTTCCTAAGCCTCTATTCATTTTTTTCTGAATTCTTGTTTCTTCATTCTGTTCTGGTTCACTGTTTATTTCTTCCTTTTGTTCCAAATCATTGATTTTGAGTCCCAGTTTCCTTCCTTTCACTGTTGGTTCCCTGTACATATTCCTTTATTTCACTTTTCATAGCCTTCACTTTTTCCTCTATTTTTTGAGACCATATTCAACCATTTTTGTGAGCATCCTGATTACCAGTGTTTTGAACTTTGCATCTGATGGGTTGGCTATCTCTCCATCACTTAGTTGTATTTTTTCTGGAGCCTTGATCTGTTGTTTCAATTGGGCCATATTTCTTTGAGCATACCTGTTATGTAGTAAGGGGCAGAGCCTTAGGTATTCATCAGGGCAGGGCAACCCAAGGCACTGTGTTGTGGCACTGTATGTGGAGGAGTGCTCTGAGAGGGAACAATTTCACTTGCTCAACTCTTGGCCAGCTTTCAATCACTTCCTATCACTTCCTCCACTACCCACAAGCAAATTGGGCCCTTCTGGTGCTGATTCTCGGGTGTGTGGGCTTTTGTGCATTCCAGGACCCTGTGGGTCTCTCCAATTAACACTCCTGGGAGGCTGGGAGTTTCTCCCACCACCTCAGACACCACAGGTTTTTCAGTCAGTGGTTTTGAAGATTTATTTCCTTGCTGTGGACCCCTGAGTTTTGTGGTCTGTCTCACTCCCCAGTTGTCCACCAGTGTGGGACCACCCGCTCCACCAGCCAGCACCTGGCCTGGTCCATGAGCCATCACCCTGCTCACTCCAATCCTCCAACCACCATCTTTCCACAAATTCTTTCCACCCTGGCTGCCCATCTCCTCTCCTCCTACTGGTCTGAATGAATGTCTCTTCTTTAACACCTTGGTTGTTGGACTTCCATACAGTTCAATTTTCTGGTAGTTCTGGTTATTTTTTGTTTTTAAATTTGTTGTTGTCCTTCTTTCAGTTGTGCAAGGAGGCAAAGTGTATCTACCTATGCTTCCATCTTGGCTGGAAGTCAAGACACCTATATTTTGAAAAGGATTAAAAAACTAGTATAACAATTTGTTAGTGAAAAACAAAAATTTGAATCCGCCATCTCCTGATAATCTAACTGCTTTGATGAAATGCACTGGCAGCTGGTAATCTGAGGATATGAGAAGAATAGTGAAGATGTGGGACAGTAACTAAAGTGAAGAGTGGAAGAGAAAAAAAGTGGAAAAGGACAAGTCCATCCATCATTGGACCTTGGAATTTAGTGGAAGATGGACAACAGCATGTGGAGGTTGTCTCAAGCCCCTTAGCATCCAAGTTGGAAGAGAATGTGGATTAAGAAAAGATCCAGGACAGGTGTTCTATGGTTAGGTACAGTAGAGGGCCTGGAGAAGAAAAAGTCACTGAGGAGTTGGTGAGATGATTTAGGGGAATAACCCTGGGGTGTAGATTGGGCAGGTAAGAAAGTGTGATCAAAAGCTTTTGATAATTGTAGTCATCAGGAAAAGGGGAATGTAGTTCAGAGAGGTGGACATTTGAGTTGTAAGTTTTCACAGGTGTAATTGTTCCCAGTGATGGCTAGGTCCTAGGAGTGACCACGGAAGTACGTGGCTGAAGCCAGTGGAAGGGATGACGGGTTTTAAATGGTTGTTATTCTGAACTTTGACCCTTGGAATGCCTTTAGAATATGTGCTGGAGAATAAGATTCTGGTTTCAAGTCTTGACTTGACAACCATGGCAGTGGGGAAGGGGTGACAGAAGCAAGGGAGTATTGAGCTAGAGGAATGATCAACCTAAAAAATTGGAGGGCTCTTATATGAGGATGTAGAACAAGTAGTATGGCAGTCACTTTGACAAACTGGAGACTGCAGATCCTAGCCCTTGGACCAATGTTTAGAATGTCATTAAGATATTTGAAGTTTCCTTTGAATCACTGTGGTGGTATTCAGGTGGAGATCTGCTGTGTCCCCTACCTCCATGCTTTCTCAACCATTAAAAAACATCCTTCTATTTCTCTCACACTTCAACTAGTCAGAAAGCTACATTGAGATTTATAAGCCCACACCTCTAGATTGATTAAGGACAATAAATTCTCAAAGCCAAGATCTAAGATGTTGAAAGAAAGCATGGAAAAAAAATAGGACTACCTCCTTAAAGTTACTGTTAACAACTAATAAGCAAAGAACTTTGTAGTCCAAACACCCACATCATTTCTTCAGCTAAGGAATGTTTGTACAAACAGAAATTAGTTTGTTTTCATCAGAGCTGTAGGGAAGTTGTCACTCATCTTAGATTTTGTGTTACTAATGCCATGTAATTTAGGAACATAAAATGTACCCATGCTACTTAGAAAACATTGAGTGAATTTACCCTTGTCCCTTATTTTACTCAGGAGCATTTTTTGAGCAAGATCTTGTTCTTTACCATTACTGTCTGTCAATTTTCCATCAATGACTTAGACCACAAACCTTGTGTGTAAGGCCTGGGCAGGTATGTGAAGGTCTATGGTGAAACTGATGGCTGTCCTTCAATTACCTGCTTACTATTGGGAAAGTAAAGAACTTTGTAAGCTTAGCAAAATTTCAACTTACAAAAAAGTGATAAAAATCTCAAGTGTAAAACTATTTGGGATGTAGGCTAAAATATCTTCAGATTAATCAGATATTCACCAGAGGCTTGGATGGCCTGTCAGCCAGTGACTGAGATATATGAAAGATCACCTAGTAGTTTTGGAAAAGAGTCAAAGGATTTAACAGACACATTCTGCTTTTCTGAAAGTGTTTGTTTTAGGGCTGAAGGTCCATTTCTCCATGGCTTGTATTATTCTGCTGACTATTTAAAAAATATTGGGTTGCCCAAAAAGTTCATATGGTTTATTTCTGTAAAATAAGACATATTTTTCATTTTCACCAATAACTTTATTGATTTGAATATTTTGAGTAGCTCATCTATCTTCCACATGGTATAACATTGATTGTTGTCAATTAGTGTCTCCATTTGATCACTGTCTACACAACAATGGAGCATGACACAGCAAGATATCTCCAGCACAAAATTTCGCAAACCACTTTTGACACATTAGATCAGTCACAGCACCATCTCCATATACTGCATAATCTTTTTTGTGTGTGTTTCAGGTCTGCTTTTACCTTTCTTGAAATAATAAAGCATAATATGCTGAAAATGTTCATTTTCTTCCATCTTCAATATTAAAATAGCTACACAAAATTCACCAATTTTGATAAGTTTTTTTTTTTAATGCACACTGACATGGCAGCTTTCACAATACACTCTAACAAAATTGTTTTTAATGAAGTTAAAAACAGCTAAGCACTACTAGAGCCATCTTTGGAAAAAAACCAAACTCACTTTTTAGCCCACCCAATATAAAACAAAAGGAGTAATCCACAGAAACCGGGCACATTGTCTGGTTCTGTCATTACCTAGCAAGTCTCCTTGCACTCCAGCTCTAGTTTTCTTATCTGGAAAGTAAAGTTAGTGGTCAATATTAACATTTTCAAATAATGTTCCAGTTTGAAGACCTAGGGCATGTGTCAGCACACTCATGCCTCTTGTTCTCATCTCCTTTGTCTTTAGATTCCTGACCTCATGGTCCCAAGTTTGATACCTATGTTTGGTGATTCATTTAAATCACCACTTTAATTTTTGGATCTTGTCTCAACACTCACCTCTTACCTATACTCATTCACCTAACATGAAGATTCCTATCAACCTCTAGAAATTGGATTCCCATTTATTTCTAAAGGGATCTTAGATACCTTACTACCAGAACACCTCTTAGTCCATGGAGGAGTACCTATCTGGGAAACAAGCATTACACCTACCACACTCTGTCACCTTTCCATTACTAGAAGTTCACCACCAAGACTGCACCATGATATATTCCAGAGCATCTGTGGTCAAATCTCAGGCCCTGGGTGTGTTTACAAGAGCCTCAGTGGCAACTATATAGTGATCAATATCTAAGGTCTGAATACTATGACATATTAACCCTCACAGTCTTGAGTTTTAGCCTGGAAATGTGTTTTGGAGCTCCTTTTCTTAGGATTGTCACATGTGGTTAAGCACTGCATATTTGTGGGAGGTGGTTTTCATATATACTACAATGCAAAATGTGTCCTCTAGAGCTACACAGAGCATAACTTGCATGGTTGTATGTGGTAAATTATATATCTGTTCTCCCAGAACAGATACCTCCCTGACTGAGGCTGTTGAGGAAAGAACTCACATTTTTTAGTAAGGCAGAAAATTGAGTATGTGGAATGGACTCATTGTATGGCTTAAAGGGACCACCTTAAATGGGTTCAGTATATTGTTACAACATAGTCTGATTAATAACACCTGAAGTTTAGCTATTGTCAGGTGATGTGGGCTATGTCCTTCAGATAGTTCAATTTTGACATTATCAATGGTCTGACATCCCAAGCTACTGAGCAGATAATTCATGACATGAGTCAGAATACCAAAAGGAAATTCATAACCCCAATAAATACTCTTAGGGGAAGCTTGCACTACCCTCAGACAATGTAACAGCTGATAACAAGGATCCAGTGAAAGCAGCAACAAATGTTTACTCACAATAGCTCTCAGCTAATATACTTCTAGGACAGAGAGCACAGATAGCTGGCTTTCCAGAACAGAAGTCTTTATCTCCCAGGAGGAAAAAAAAAAGAACTGTATCCAAGGATTTTGGCTCTGTCTCAATTCTACCCACATTCAAAGTTCCTAAAAGGAGTTCATGGAAGCTCTGCTAGACCTACATTAGACAGTGCATCTTTCAGTTCTGATTCCTTATCAACACGGGAAGGTAGAGATAGTTGTCTGTTTGTATACTCAACTATTTCAAGTCCTGGGGTACTATGGATTCTCAATAAATATTGTCAAATGAATGAATAAAATACTCAGTAATAAGTCAGTAAAGAGCCCCCCCCCCCCAAGGAATTTGTATATCTCCTTATTTCCTAAAATATTACCAATTACTCTTTTGGGGACCTAACCCCTTCCATAATCAAGACAATATCAATCTGTTCTCCAACACTGGGAATGTATCTGCATTGGTTTTTAGTTTGTTGTTATTGTTGCTATTGTCATTGTTCATTATAGTGATTTGAATACACAGACAATCTAGCACCTTGATCTGCAACCATAATCATCCACCCACAGTATTTTTTCTGGTTTTAAAGAGTACTATCCAAATCTGTCTACTTCTGGACTCAGTGGTCCACTTCCCAATGCACATGGTATTCATTGGTAGGTCTGTTAATATATCCCCAACAGAGAAAGATCACTGAGAAGACTCTTAGCCACCAAAGACATAATCTACAAAAGTTTTCCTTCATCTCTGTGGTATGCTTGCTTAAAAATAGTACTCCAAAATATCTAGGACTAATCCCCATAACCAGCAAATGTTGTCTTACATGGCAATAAAGATTTTGCAGATGTTATTAAATTAAGCCTCTGGAGATGGTGAGATTATTCTAGATTATCTGGAAGGACCCAATCTAATTACAGGTGCTCTCATAAAACAGAAGCAGAGGGAGATTAGGTCACAAAAGAGTAAAAGGCAATGTGAAGACAGAAGCGGAGATTGAAGTGATTAAGTTACCAGTCAAGAAATGTCAACAGCCACCAACAGCTGAAAGAGGCAATCAAATGGATTCTCCCTAAGGCCCTACAGAAGGAACCAATCTTGCCAAAACCTGGAGTTTAGCCCCATAAGACTCATTTTGAACATCTGGTCTACAGAACTGTAAGAGAATAAATTTGTTTTGACCTAAGCCACTAAGTCTGTGGCAATTTGTTAGACCAGCAATGAGAAACTAAGATAGCCTCCTCATAAATATGTTTGCTCCTTTCTCAGATGAAGATAGGTATATCACAGCATTTCTTAACACCATAATTATTCAGTCAGCCATCCAGTTCTTAGAAGGCTACAAATTGCTCAAAAGAATGACATATACCCTCTGACCCATCCAGCAGGGATGCTATTCAGAGTAAGGACCCATCTAGAACCCTATTTCCTGCCAACAGTACCACTCAGGCAAACTCTCAACATCAATCAGGTTTCCCACAGGTTGTCCTACCACCAACCTATCTATCATAATAATGTGTGTATCTATGGCTTGAAAATAAGGGGTTCTCTGCCCAAAATCCATGGCTTTAAAGGACAGGTGCCTTCCTTTACCCGGGACCAGTCATTGTCCTTATGGGAGATTGTGTATTCTGTGGTTGATCTTTTCTTTCTCTGTATGACATTGATGGATTTAACTTTTTGCTGGAATTTCTCAAATGAGACAAAGAGAAAATACAGGTTCACATACTTGCAAGATGAATAAATTTGAGATATCTAATAAGTGCATGGCAAATTGATTATAGTCAACAATACTGTTTCACATACTTCAAATTGCTAAAAGACTAGATGGTTTTTTTTTATTTTTTAAAGCTTTATTTATTTATTTATTTTTAGAGAGAAGGGAAGGGAGGGAGAAAGAGAGGGAGAGAAACAGCAATGTATGGTTGCCTCTCACATGGCCCTCACTGGGGACCTGGCCTTCAACCCAGGCATGTGCCCCGACTGGGAATCGAACCGGGACTCCTCGGTTCCCAGCCCACGCTCAATCCACTGAGCTACAACAGCCAGGCTGAATATTTAATTTTTAATCAGGATAAAGAAACAACTGATTGAGTCCAAACTCTGTGCCATGCACTGTGCTAAATGCTTTGAATATGTCCCTCATTTAAAATTCTCAACAATCTTAATGAGAAGATGGTGGTGAAGTAAGTGGGAGTTTAACCCACTTGCTCATGCACCCAACTGAGACACCTAGCTGATCTTCTAAAGAACGAAGTGAACAACCAACGAAATCCCAGCTTGTATGAAGTTTGGAAGCCAATGATTGCAGAGAACATTGAAAAATAAACGGTAAGGAGATTGTGTAAGGACGTTAAGGTCCCTGGGACCTGCACAGGGACCAAGGCTGTTGTGGCCCCTGTCCTGGCACCTAGTGCTACACAGCAACTGCTGCAGGAGATTTGGAGGAAAGCCAGATAAGCAATTGTAACTTTGCAGCTCCCTCCCCTCCCAGATCAGGGAAGACAGTCCCACACCAAGAGAGACCTGGATGCTTGAAGTCCCTGAGGGGAATAAAGACACAGTGGGAGACACACAGAGGTGGTGCTCCCCCATTGGGATTGTGGTTGTCAGCTGGGACAATAGAAGAGAAATTGGGGAGCGAGGTGATACCTGGAGAAGGGAGAAGAGTTGGCCTGTGATGGACTCTGAACCAGATAGTCTCTGAATTTGAAGAGTTGGGCTGTGTGAATAACAGGGTGCTTGTTAAGAATAGCAGGCTTAAATAAGAGAACTTAACTCAAAAACAGGAGCCACTCAGACACTGTTTAAGGAACTCTCCCACGGCAGCCAGGCCAGTGAAGAGGAGGAAGTGCATGATTTGCTCCAAATCAGGATGCCTCATGGACTGATCAAAGTGGGGCAGCAGGGCCTCAGAGGGCTAGCAGTCCCCAGAAAGACTTAATTTAATAGGGGAAATAAATGGACTTGAAGGGACTTTGCAAGTGTGCAGTGCCTAGACCAGCAAAGAGGGAGGAGGGGTATGAGTTGCCCTGACTCAGTGCACATCAGTGACTAATCAAATTGTGGCACAATGAGGTGGATTAAAGGTGCCAGGCTGGCACATATAGACAGTAGGAATTGTGCAGCACTCTGAGGGCCTGGGTTGGAGAATGGACACCTGTGAATATTGTCTCCCAGACCGAGTCCCCAACACAGCCTGTCCCTGCCCTCTACTTGCAACATCCAGGAAGTTCAGCAGAACCTTCTTAGTGGGTTCAAAGTCAGCAGGAGGTGTCAATCTTTATTTTATTTTTTCTTCCAAGTATAAGACAGTAAGACCTGGAGATGTAAAAGGATTAAAGACAGAACCAGAGAGCGGTCAGAAGGTTAATGCCAACAACTGAGACAAAATTCACTTCCCTATCTTGCATAACTTGTATTTTACTTTTCACTTTTTATTTTAATTTTTAATTATTTTTATTATTTTATTTTTTGTTTTTCTACCTTTCATGTAGTTTGTTTTGTTTGTTTCATTGCATTGTTTGACTGGTTTTCTTTGGTTTTTTTTTCTCCGCTCCCCCCTCCCTTCCCCTCCCGTCCCAACCCCCCAACCTCCCTCCTCCCCCTTAGTTCTGTCCATGTGTCCTCTACAGTGATTCCTGAAAACTCTTCGCCCCATTGTCCCCACCCCCTCTCCCCTGTCTATTGTTAGACTGTTCTTAATTTCAGTGTCTCTGGTTATGTTTTGCTTGCTTTCTGCTTTTGTTGGTTATGATCCGGTTAAAG
>PVJI01024839.1:0-21348 GCA_004026765.1 Micronycteris hirsuta | reverse complement strand
AAGGGTTACAGAAGCTTGATGCAGAAGTTAAGTCTAGCTATCTTATTTGGTAAAAACAAAGCACAGAATGTTACATGATTCAAGCTAAATACAAGTTCTATAATCAAGGACAAAGTGCAGGGGCTAAATACGCAAGTTGCAAAGTACAGAGACAAAACATGGGAGCTTACAAAATACTGAGTCATAAACACAGAGGTTGTCTGTCCTTCGCCCCCGCTCTCCTGCAGGCAGGAGGTGTTTCTGCAGGGGGCTGCTGCCTTCCCGGGGGATGGAGCCTGCTTCAGCTCCTAGCTGCTCCGGGTGGGGGCTGGTCTCTCGGAGTCCCACTCTCTGCAGACTGGGAGGTGTTTCTGAGGTTCAGTAACACGGAGGTTACCTGTTACAATATGACATTATTTCTTATCATATTATTGTTATTAAAGGCCCACAGAGCACCCTTCCCTGGTCTTAATCCATTTTGCCATCTTCCTGAGTTTTATTACTGTTGTAATTCACTCTATTCTCTTGTACACTATGCCAAGTTTCTAGCCCTACTCTCACTATATCTCACCATATAACCTTGCATACGTGCTCTGCTTTCTAAAGTCAGCTCACATTCTTTTTCCTTCTAATAAGAGTCTTATCTATTTTTCACCTTTTATAAAAAGTGGCTAGTCGGGTGAAATATCACGGTTATTGCTGTCCTTCTCCAAAGGATTTCCTATCTCTTATCCACTTGTTTACACAATGGAATACTACACAGCAGAAAGAAAGAAGGAGCTCCTACCCTTTGCAACAGCATGGATGGAACTGGAGAGCATTATGCAAAATGAAATAAGCCACGCAGAGAACAAGAAATATCACATAATCTCACTTATAAGTGGAACCTAATCAACAAAACAAACAAACAAGTAAAATACAACCACAGACATTGAAATAAAGAACAAACTGACAGTAACCAGAGGGGAGGGGCAGAGGGATGGGGATAATGGGGGAAAATAGGGGATGAGTCATCAAGGAACATGTATAAAGGACACATGGACAAAGCCAAAGGAGGTAGGATTGAGGGTGGGAGGTGGGGATGGGTGGGGCAGGGGGATAGTTGTGGGTGGAAAATGGAGACAACTGTACTTGAACAACAGTAATATAAAGTGTATATAGATATACTTTCTACTAAGAGAAAAATTAAATCCTCCCTTCAAGGAATTTGAATTTAACCTAGTATGTGTACCTATTGATTCACAAAAATGTTACTGCAAGAAGAAACTTTCCTGATCAATTCCAACACCCCTCTTTTACAGAAGTGTTTCGTCTGTGCCTGGTAAGGATGGTGCCTACCAAGCATTGTCCATTCATCAAATATGTATTGAATTAAAAAGCATTAAGTAACTAAAAATTTATACTATATTGAGAGTAATGTTCTGATAAATCAATGACAGCATCGTCATCTCCTATACAGTGGGGTATGACTCTTGGGACAAAATAGTACTGAAAGGTTTGTTCTTATATGAAAGGATAAGTCAGGAAAGTCTTAGCTCCTTAAAGTGTCTTGCAAGAAATACCTAGAAGAGAACCATCCAGAGCTTAAATTATTAGAAAAATGAATAAAAGCAATAATATACTTACCAAAAAATTACAGAATACCATGTTACATTTATTACACTTAAATCAATGCAATTGGAGGTGTATCTGTCTTATCAGAAGCTATTTTTAAGAAGACTAAAACCATGAAATGTATTCATTGATGAATGGGGGATTTATGTAGAAAATTTCTCTTAATTTGAATGACATTTAAGTACGTGAATCCTGGAAGATAGCACATTGGGGTTTGCATTCATGCATAGCTACAATTGACCTTAAAACAAAACTATTTGAGTGACATAAAAGAGGTATGATCCTTAGAAAAATAATAATAAACAATTATTTTCTATTAGGCACATTTTATATCACTTCTAAAATATATCACTACTATTCAAACATCCTTTCTTTCTCACTCTCTCTCGATAAGCATCTGTTAAATCTATATGTTCACATATGGATAGTTAACTTGAACTTTAAAAATTTTGACATTAAAGATGTAATGAAATGAACAGAAATGGCTATTTATGTCTATGCATGAACACAAATTAATTGAACAGATGTATTTTACTTTTTAAGTTGAAGTCAATTGTTAAACAGGTAGAACATTTTGTCTAGCTACTCACAAATAGATTTTTGACTAATTATTTTATTGTTGTCCAGTTATAGTTGTCCTACTTTTTTCCCCATTGCTCTCCCCTGCCCTACCCCGCCTACTCCCACAGTCAATCCCCCCATTGTCCGTGCCCATGAGTCCTCCATTCTGCTCCTTTGTTTGCCCTTCCCCTTCTTTCCCTTGTTATCTCTCTCCCCTCTACCCTCTGGTCATATTTTTGATCAACTTTTTAAAAACTTTTAAATAGTTTTGGGCTATGCCAATCCAATCTAATATGTATGAGCATTCATATCTGATAGAAGATTTTTGACAAATAAGAGATACCTCTGGTAGAGAAATATAGTTAAATGGTTTAGATATATAGCTTGTTTTTAGTTATATGAAGGAAGGTTAAAATATTTTATAGTTATTGAAAAGCATAGATAATAATCATAGTCTGAAAATTAAGCATTAATCTATTGTCTTTCTGAAAATATATTTTAATCTGTTGCAACATTAACACTTAAAGAGATAAAATTTAAGATATTTCAAAATTTATCTGTGACCAGAAAAAATATTATTATTTTGCATCCAAAAACAATTATGAACCACTTTCTATATGTAAACCACTGTGCTTACCACTAAGAAAGTTAAGGTAAATGATTGTTCTCAGTCCTCAAAAGACACTTAATAGTCCTGGCTGGTGTAGCTCAGTGGATTGAGCGCGGGCCTGTGAACCAAAGGGTTGCCAGTTCGATTCCCAGTCAGGGCACATGCCTGGGTTGTGAGCCAGGTCTCCAGTAGGGGGCACATGAGAGGCAACTACACATTGATGTTTCTCTCCCTCTCTTTCTTCCTCCCTTTCCTTCTCTAAAAATAAATAAATAAAGTTTTTTTTAAAAGTCAGTGCATAGATCATCCAGACATATCAAAATAAAACTAGAGTTATGAGGTTAGAGTTACAAGTAAAATGTCACTGTACCAGAAATGATAGAATACTAAAAAAAAAAATCTGAAAGCATCAACAAAAATTAAATAAGAAAAGTGGATAAAAAGCATCTGCCCCTTTTCCTCTCAACTGTATACCCTTCTAGGAGGACGCTGATTAATATTATTTGGAAATTTCAATAGTGCTTATTGGAAGGGGGTGAATGGAGTGAACAAATGATGACTGTGATATGAGAGAGTTGTTAATTGTCTAAGAAACACAGAACATTCTCAGAGCACTGTACTAAAAATCAGTGTTCTAATTAAGTGTTGGTCACTACCATATTACCTTTGACTAGCCATCTAATCTCTGGAATTTTATTTACTTGTATACAAAATGGGGATGGTGTTACATGGTTGCTGTGACCCTTTTATGGTTAAAATACTAAATGTTGAAATGGTTGTTGGAAAAAAAACTGAATTATCTGCTTTCTGCCTTTTTTCTTCTAGTGCTTTCCAAACCTCCCATGCAAGAATCAAGAGTTTCTACTTTTCTGCTGAGTGTTCAGATGAGATGAATTAGTAAGTAATTTCTATTTATTCATTGATTCAACCTATATTTATTGAGCTTTAATTATATGTCAGGTGTCATACTAGGTCCAGTAAATACAATGGCATGCTTTTTTAGAATGAAAAAAAATACAAAAATACAGTTAAAATGGTGGAAATAGGTGAAGGGACTAGTTTAAGAACATGTGTGACTGACCCATGGACATGGACAACAGTGTGGAGACGGACTGTAGGAGCGGGAGGTGGGATGGGCAGAGGAAGGCAAAGGGGGAAAAGTTGAGACAGCTGTAATAGAATAACAATAAAAAATTATGCACGTGAGGTATTTCAACAAAAAAGTGTAAAAGAGTAAAATGATTCTTTCAATCTTAATAGAGCTTAGTGTAGCTGAGGAGACCTATGCTAAGTAGAAGGCCAGTGTGCTGTGCTGTGCTGTGGAGAGGAAGGAGTAGCATAATATAAGCTGAGGCTACAGAAGCAAGTGTCAATCAGATGCCGAAGGCCTTATAAACCATCATGTTAAGGATGTTAGTCTATTTCAAGGGCCAAGATAAGCACTTAAAAGCTTTTTAGAAATAGGTAGAAAGAGCAGATGGTGAAGAGATTGCAAGAGGAACAAAAGTGTATGTGAAGAGACAGGTAAAAAGGCTTGCTTGTGCTAGAATGGTGGCAGTGAAAATGAGAACAAGTGGATGTACTCAAAATATCTTTGGGGGAATTGGAGAGGTGGGTGAAAAATATGAAAGCATTAAGAGGTACATGTTGACAGTTACAGAATAGCCTCAAGGATTTAAATACAACAAAGGGGATATGATCCATAATGTTGGCATAACTGTGTATGGTGCTAGGTGGGTACTAGACTTATCAGGGAGATCACTTCATAAATTATATAATGTATAAGCACTATACTTTACACTTGAAACTAATATAATATTGAACACGTATAAAGGACACATGGACAAAGCTAAAGGGCTTAGGTTTGAGGGTGGGAGGCAGAGATGGGGCTGGTGGGAGATATGTAGTGGGGTGAAAATAGAGACAACTGTACTTGGACAACAATAAATAAATAAAAATAAGTAAATAAACAAATTTTTTAAAAAATAAAAAGATACCTTTAGGAAGTATAATAGACAAATTTGGCATACAGTTTTAGAGAAAGAGAAATGTCAAGGATGACTACTAGGTTTCAGGCTTGTATAACAAGGTGGATGTATTTGTAATCATTAATAAAATAGGGAACACTGGAAGAGGACAATATTTCAGAGGTAAGATTGTCAGTTCCATCTTTGGACATGTAGAGTTTGGAGTATCTTTAAGACATCCTATGGGAGTTTCAAATAGGCAGAGCCTCTGAACCTGGTGCTCAGAGAATAGAACTGGACTAGATTAATAATTTGTGAGTCATCTGTACTGAAATACTATTTTTTAAAGATTTTATTTATTTATTTATTTTTAGACATAGGAGAAGGGAGAGAGAAAGAGGGGAGAGAAATATCACTGTGTGGTTGCCTCTCATGCGCCCCCTACTGGGGACCTGGCCACCACCCAAGCATGTGCCATGACTGGGAATCGAACCTGCAACCCTTTGGTTTGTAGGCTGCACTCAGTCCACTGAGCCACACCAACCAGGGAACTGAAATACTATTTTAATCCATAGGCACAGGTGAGAGGAGCTAGGACAATGGTTTGCAAATCTGTGTGTATATCAGAACCAACTGGAGGACTTGTTAAAACACAGTTCTGGGGCTACCCCAGAATTTCTGATTCACTAGCTTCAGTACAGGAGCTGAGAATTCATGAATCTAACAAACATTCTTGGTGATACTGACGCTGGTGGTTCCAGGATTCAGAACCACTGACCTAGGGCAAGGAAATAAGAGTAAAAAGAGTGATAAGAGAAATCTAAAGAATTCCAGTGTTCAATAGATGAGTAGACCCTACAGAAATAGAATCCAGGAAGATAGGGAGAATCGCAGTGGCAGTTTAGCACAATTATTTGATGTGCTTCACAGCTAACATTTAATAATTTCTCCCTAAGGAAGGAAAACTCAGGATTTTCCCTTGAATTACATAATTCCTTTACACCTACAACTTATTTTGCATATAAGACATTGGGCCCAGAGGGCAAAACATATGTAAATATCTGTAGATATAAAACATGTGCCTATATCCCATAACTTAAAATTTTCTTTTAAAATGTGCTTTATTTTAAGGACCGCTTTCCATTATGCGTGTTTAATATCCATTTTATTGTGCTTATAAGCATAAAACTACAAACCAGGATGAATTTTGATAGCTGGCACACTGTGTTTCGTTTGCGTTCATCAATAACCACTATGCTTTGATTGACCTTTAAGACTATACTGTGAACAAGAATGTGTTCTAATACCAGAGGCCTGTGTCGTTGAAAAGCCTTAGGGAATGGTTGAAATTAATTGGCTTAATCGAAGTGGATGTTGAGCTGCTTTTTGCAGGCTGAAAATTCTTTGATAAAAAATGAATATGTCTTCCTTGATTAGATTTACACACATTTACTTGAATTTTAAAAGAATGAGCAATAAAATTGAAAAGTTACTTTATGAGTATGATTGTCTTGACTATTCTGCTATTTATGAGCTGATTAGAGCTCTGTAGCACAGTAGTTTAAACCTCATCATTTTTAAAAGAAGTCATATTTTATCTGTTTCTATATCAAACATGGTCCCAATAAAAGTTGATCAATGTAGTTTTACTTTTGTAAGAAAAAAATTTCCATATGAATAAAATATGAACTATGAGACATTAATTCCAATTAGGGAAAGCCGCAGATCATTGATATTTTAAATTACTTCCTACTGATTTAAAGTGTGTTGACTAATGTCATCAATGAATCTTTGACTATGAAAGATTCTTGTGTTCATGTTAAATTTAGATTAAAAGGGCCCTGGCTGATGTGGCTCAGTGCATTGAGTGCCGGCCCGTGAACCAAAGAGTCACTGGTTCGATTCCCAGTCAGGGCATATGCCTCAGTTATGGGCAAGGTCCCCAGTAGGGGGCACATGAGAGGCAATGACACGTTGATGTTTCTCTCCCTCTCTTTCTCACTCCCTTCCCCTTTCTTTAAAAATAAGCAAATGAAATCTTAAAAAAATTAGATTAAAAGGGAATTAAATTACCTGTAATTTAAAGGAAAATTGCTTATATTTATATCCATCATGCCAGAAATAAGGATTGTTCTTCTCTTAGTGAGTGTCTGTAGCCCAATATAAATTTTAATTATGTTGCATTTAATCCTGTCACACTGTTGGTCTATTATTTATGTCTCTGAGACCAAAGCACAACAAAATTCTTATTGTCTTGAGACAAAAAAAAGTAATGTTCATATTAATAGCACTTAAGTTGAAGATTGTTATAAAACCAAAGTAAAATTCTTACAGTGTCAGAAAGGCTATATGCCCAGAAAAAAGCAGAGAGATGAGTGAGACTATAAGCCCCCTGGAAAGACATTGAAAAATATGCAAATGTGAAAGCAATAATGTGTTTATTCTATCATGACAAGAAATGAAGTAGAAGATTGTGTGGCTCCTGAGAGACAAGGATTAAAGGTAAAGTGTTGTTGTTCTTTAAAAGGGAAGAGATATGAATATGTTTAGAGGTTTAAAGGAATGAACCAATAAAAAGGAAGATTAAAAATATAACATTAAAGGAAATTGCTGATGAAGTGAAGAGGCAAAAGAGGATTACATCAAGGACATATGTGAGGAATGACATTTTAAAACGGAGTAAAAGAGCTGAGGACTGATAGGGATGCAGACAAGTGTACAGAGAGTAGGATTAAAAGCTTTTCATGCCTGTTGGTTTCCTGCTGTGCTCTAAAAGAGTTAAATCCATTACAGATATTTTAAGTGATACATAGAAAAGTTAAATGTGTCATTACACACAAAGTGAATAATACACTCTGCCTGAAACATGTGAATAACCATAATAAACACTTTCAGAGCGATAAAATGTTTCCAGGTAAAAGCATTTCTTACCCTGGGCCATTATTACAGATGCCTGGTTCTTAACTTCCAAAGTGTAAGCACAGTGTAAGTGAATGTATTGCAAAATCAGTAAACCAATAGTAAAACTGACACAGACAAAGGATCTTAATGTCTACTTTCTTCTCTACAACAGAATTATTTTCTCTTTTGGTTAGAGAAATGTTAGAAAAAATCTACAATAAAACTTTGTTGACTGAACTTAACATATTGACTGTAAAACAAGAATTCTGATATATTTTTAATGCTCTTCCAGAAATTTTATGTAATTTAAAAATTTATGAGATATTTAGTTTAAAATAATAGTTACATTCTATCACTTTTTCTGATTAAAAAGCTGCATTTGTGGCAATTAATTTCATTGCAAAAGTGAAAGAAGAGAAATATAGAATATTTTTAATTAAATTTTCTATGGCTACATAAAAATATAATAATTGATTGTAAATATACAACTGGAAAATGAAAATTAAATCATTGACAATAGAATGATTTGTTACATGTTTTCTTTTAAAAGTGAAGGAGACTGCATAATTTGAAATTAGTAATGATTGATGAATAAAAACTACACTGAGTTTGGAACAGACTGACAGGTGTCAGAGGGGAGAAGGCAGGGAGGACTGGAAGAAAGACGGTGAAGCGATCAGCCAGAGAACACGTATGCGTGACTCACAGACACAGACGGCAGTATGGGGACAGCCAGAGGGAATGGGGAGCAGGGGCTGGGTGGAAGCGGGCAAAGGGGATGAATGGGGACATCTGTAATAGTATCAACAATAGAAATAAAGTTTAAAATAAATAAGGAATATTTTTTTAAAAACTACACTGACTTTAGGGGAAAAGGCAAGTCAAGGAATATGAATGGAGGACTCATGGGCACAGTCAATGGGGCGGGGATTGACAGGGGGAGCTGGTGGGAGAGAGCAATGGGGAAAAACTGGGACAGCTGTAACTGAACAACAATAAAAAATAAATTTAAGAAAGTACACTGGGTTTAAAAGTTCATGACTAAAATGTCATCTATTGCCAATACAATTTTCACTTAAAGCAAATTTAATATGTATTGAAATAAATTTCAGGTTATGCTTCTCTTCATTGTCATAGATGCAAAATCTGAGACACTGATCAAATTAAACTTTAATTATACTTGAGACCTTGTATATCCCTAATTCTCCACTCAGTGTGTGTAAGCTTTTCTTTTATAAAGTAATATAATATTTATATTTTATGTAAAATATGGTACATTTACTTTAAATATTACATCATATAAGCCCTGGCTGGCGTAGCTCAGTGGATTGAGCGCAGGCTGCGAACCAAAGGGTCACAGTATCAATTCCCAGTCAGGGCACATGCCTGGGTTGTGGGCCAGGTCCCTAGTGGGGACCACGTGAGAGGCAACCACACATTGCTGTTTCTCTCTCTCTCTTTCTCCCTCCCTTCTCCTCTCTCTAAAAATAAATAAATAAAATCTTTAAAAAAATAATAAATATTATATCATATAAAATTATCAGTATTATGAATATATGTATACAGGACCATTTAATCTTAGAATTAAAGAAGCAGTGCTCTGCATAGAAGACACAGGGTTATAGATTTGTTTGTTAATCCCATTACTATTCACATAGAAAGAGAACATTCACACAGATTTTAAAAAAACCATGGATTAATACCATATGATCACCCATAAGTGGAACGTAATCAATAAAACAAATAAACAAGCAAAATAGAATCAGAGACATAGAAATAATGAACAAACTGACAGTGACCAGAGGGGAGGGGGAAGAGGGGTAACAGGGTAAAGAAGGAGAGGGTTCATCAAGGAACATGTATAAAGGACCCATGGTCAAAACAATGGGGGGCAGGATTGAATGTGGAAGGTAGTGGGTGGGTAGGGCAGAGGAGAGTCATGGGGGAAAATAGGGACAATTGTTATTGAACAACAATAAAAAACATGGATTGTAATGTTCAGTTGTCAATGGTCAGGATGTCTGAGCAAGTTTATCTGTTATTCACAAGTTTACGTGGATATTGCATGAAAAGTGATCAACACAATCATGGTGAATAATCAAATCAGAGCACATGCTTAATCCTGTAAGTGGCATTACATTTAAAGACTCAGAAACCTTAGCAAGTACAATTTCTTTTAAGATTTGATGAATTGGGATAAATGAGGTCATTTGAGAAAATCTCCATACCATTTTGTTTTTGTTCAGAAAGTCAATCATCATTTTCTTCTCAATAAAACAGAAAATACATTGAAAGCTAAATCCACAAGGTACTTTGGCCTGCGAGTAAAGCTTATTATGTTAGTGGTATAGACTAAAACAACTCAGAAAATTCTTATATACTTATAAAAATTAAGCACAACATAAACGAATATCCTTTTATTTTTGATTATTTACAAATAATCAGAAAAAGGGGGTATAATGAGGCAAGATATAAAAATATTAAAATGGCCCTGGCTGGTGTGGCTCAGTGCATTGAGCGCTGGCCTGAACTATTGCTTTTTTCTCCTCGGCATTTTTTCCAGTTTGGTTGGACAAATGATACAGTTAGGATATGGCTCCTCCTTTGGAGATGCAGCTGCTAATGATGGTAAGGGCTTTAAAGTCTCTGGTCTAAAAGCTTTGTGAAGTTTTTAAAAATGCAGAAACATGACTTTAATATAGTTTCAACATTAGCACATCTTTTCATATGTGTTATCCTCTAAAGATTATCAGAAGTTTTACTATATCAAGAAATACAAAAGGACTCCTTTTTGAATATATATTCAAAAACTACTAAATTATACCTAAATAGTTTAATTTATAAATGCAAGCTGAAACTAAGATATAATCTATATATTACGTAATCTTTTGGAGACATCATTAATTTGTTAAATTAGGAAACAAGTATTTTATGGGTACCGTACCTTTTTATATGCTAATCACTTGCTTCTTGAATTAGTTCATAATTCGAAGCACAGACAAATTTCTGCCCTAGCCATAGACTACACAATCCTAAAGGTAGTGGATCATGTATCTATATGCTGTTTTGTAATTCTGCGTATATTACTTCTATTCTGGATGAAAAATTTCTGAAGGGTAAAAAGGATTAGATTAGATAGGATTAGGATGTTAGTACCTCCTAAAAAAGACAATAAATTTGTTGATCACTTCCATTGATGGAAGTATAATTTTTCAAGAGATTTTGATGCCAAGGAAACACAAGTTCTTATTATATAAAACATTATCAAATACTCATTATTATTATCAGTAATTTAAAAATCTTGAATGTAACCTAATATGGAAATTTTTAAAAAGACAGTAAAGTAAAAAAGGCTTACAAAGAAATATTATTTATAAAAATTTACTTGCATATACATAAAAAGCAAGTATAAATGAGATACTGAATTACAATCTTTACTGAAAAAGAGATGAATTGCGACTTTATTGCAGAGTTGGAGTATGATTCTGGGTATGAATACACAAAGTAACTAAGAAAATTACTTAAAAGGAGCTATTCCCAATAGCTACATATTTACTGAAATATTCCACCAACATAGAGCATACACATTCACAATAATGAAGAGTGGTTAAGTGCAGTCTGCTCAGTTTCAGTTTTCTTTTTTTTTTAAGATTTTATTTATTTACTTTTAGACTGAAGGGAAGGGAGAGAGAAACATCAGTGTGTGGTTGCCTCTCCAGTGCGTACCACCAGGGACCTAGTTCACAACCCAGGCATGTGCCCTGACTGGGAATCGAACCAGTGACCCTTTAGTTTGCAGTCTGGCACTCAATCCGCTAAGCCACACCAGCCAGGGCCCTGATATAATCCTTACATAACCAGAACCAAAGAAAGAGTGCCTAAAGCAACAGCATCACAGTGAAAACTCCAGGCCAATAGTTATCCATTTCATGCTGCATTATCAACTGGAAGATAAGATTAGGTCGTCAAAAAATCCTTTTCTAATTTTTTTTATTATTAGATTATTTTAGGAGGAAAAAGTCTATGAATTCAGTAATTTTCTATTTTTATTCTATTTTGGGTGACAATAGGAGGAGGTCCCTGCCTAATTGATTAGAACAGACCTTCTTACAGAATGATCCCATCAAATTTTAATAAATTGTTATTTAAATGCTACATATTAACTATGTTTATGAAAAATGAAGTTAAGCACAATTTTAAAAGACTTCTTAGAACCATAGCTGATGTGACTCAGTGATTTGAGTGCCAGTCTGTGAACCAAAGGATTGCCCATTCGATTTCCAGTCTGGCCACATGCCTGGGTTGGGGGCCATGTCCCTGCTTAGGGGGGTGTGAGATGCAACTGCAAATTGATGTTTCTCTCCCTCCCTTTGTCCCTCCCTTCCCCTCTCTCTAGAAATAAATAAATAAATCATAAAATTAAAAAAAAAATAATAGTTGCCACACACTTCAATCAATGACCTGTCAATCAATTCTCTGGGAATGAGCTCTTTGGAGGAGCTCCATCCCTGCTCTGCCTCTTCCAGTAACTGTCAGGCCTCAGAATTTCCCCGTGATTTCAGGCTATCGGTGTTTCAGGCTACTGTGGATCTGGAGAGCAGGGACATGGGAATAGGACAAATTAAAGTGCAATAAAACTAGCCTCTCTTTTTGAGATTCAGCTGTTTTTTTCTTGAATAAATAATCCCCGAATTGCTGTGAAACTTTAGTTAATTTCTAGAGTTCTGAAAAAGTTGATTCTGACATTTTTCACCATTTTTCTCATTGATTTTATGGGGAAGAAAATGTTCATAGGTTCTTACTCTACCATTTTTTGCTGGTATCCTAGGGTTTCTTTGGGGATGATGAAAATCTTCCAAAATTAGTTAATGGAGATGGTTGCACAACTCTGTAAATATACTAAAAACACTAAATTTTACAGTTTAAAGGATGATTATACTATGTGAATGTCTTAATATAACTCATTATTTTACAGATACAGTAATGCATGTCACTGTCCAGTTTTTCACCACCATTTGTTAAAAAGGATTTCTTTCCTCAATTGTATTTTTTGGCTCCTTTGTCAAAAATCATTTGCCTATATACATATGGGTTTATTTCTGGACTCTCAATTTTGTCCCATTGATCTGTGTGTCTGTTTTTCTGCCAAATACCATGCTGTTTTGATAATGTGACTCTGTAGTATAATTTTAAATCACATAATGTGATACTTCTGGCTTCATTCTTTTTTTCTCAATATTGCTTTGGTTATTCAGGGTCTTATGCGATTCCAAAGGAATCTGATGATTTTTTTTTCTGTTTCTTTTAAAAATGACATTGGGATTTGATGGGGATTGCATTAAATCTGTATATTGCTTTGGGTAATATCAGCTCCAGCACATATTGCCCACTCCTCCAGGAATGTTCACCAAATCCGTTTGCTCTTTCTCACTGAAGGGAGTGCCAGCCAGAGCCTGGTTCCTCCCCTCTTCCTGCTGAGGCCCTCCATGAGCTCCTGGCTATAGGGCTGCACCTCTGGCTCTTCTCAGCTTTTCTCCCTTCTCACCTCCCCAGTTCATTCCTACCTGCCCAACTTTAGGTGTTTCAGTGCACGGATCTCTCAGGTGTGCTTCAGCATGGAGCTGGGAATCCTTTGAGTTATAGCTGTTCAAATTGTTGAAACTTCAAGGGAAGAGACCAAGGGGATCTCTCATGTTGCCATCCTTCTGATAGCACTGTCATTTCTTTTAAATGCCAAATAATATTTAATTGTCTGGATATACCATAGCTTATTTACACATTCACCTGCTGTGGGTTATCTTAGTTGTTTCCAAGATTTGGAAATTATGAAAAAAGCTGCTATAAACTTTTGTGTGCAGGTTTTTGTGTCGACATAAGTTTTTTAATATCCCCCGAGGAAATACCAAGGAGCACAATTATTGGATTGTGTGCTAAGATTATGTTTATTTTTACAGGAAACGACTGAGCTCTCTTCCAAAGCAACTTTATTATATTGCATCTCCACCAGGGATAAATGACAATTTTGGATTCTTCACACCCTCACCAGTATTTGGTATTGTCAGTGTTTTGGATTTTGGCCATTCGGATAAGTATGTAGTGGTATCTCCTTGTTTTAATTTGAATTTCTGTGATGACCTATGATATGGAGCATATTTTCATGTTCATTTGCTATTTGCATACTTTTTTGGGTGGACTGTCTGTTAAAGTAAATACGGTTGTTCATTTTCTTATCATTGAGTTTTAAAAGTTCTTTATATATTTTGGATAACAATCCTTTATCAGATGTGTATGGTAAAGGAAATATTTGCTCCCAGTCTGTGGCTTGTCTTCTAACTCTCTTAACATTTTCTTTTGCAGAGCAGAAGTTTTTAATTTTAACGAACTCCAGCTTATTATTGCTTTCATAGATCATGCCTTTGGTGTTATATCTAAAAAGTCATCATGATATCCAAGGTCATTTAGATTTTCTCCTATATTGTCTTCTAGGAGTATAATAGTTTTAGATTTCACATTTGAAATAATTTTGGTGAATAGTTTTGCATTTCACATCTGAATTAATTTAGGTGAAGCAGGTAAGGTCTGTTTCTAGATTCATTTTTTTTTGCATGTGGACATATGTCCACTTGCCCCAACACCATTTCTTAAGAAGAATCCCCTTTCCCCAGATGGATGGGGCAGGGAAGAGTGATGAAAGGAAAATGGAGACAACTATACTTGAAAAACAATGAAAAAAAAAACAAGAATATCCCTTTCCCATTGTATGCCTTTGCTATTTTATCAAAGATCAGTTGACTATATGTATATGGATGTATTTCTAAGCTCTCTATTCGGTTATAATGATCTATGTGTCTTTTCTTTTGCCAGTACCACACTTTAAAATCAGGTAGAGTCTGTCCTCCAATTTTGTTCTTCTCTTTTTATATTGTATTGGTTATTCTGGGTCTTTTGTCTCTATATGAACTTCACAACCAGTTTGTTGATATACAAAAAATAACTTGCTGGGATTTGAGGAGGGAGGGCAGGCTTGCATTGAACCATATATGTCAAGTTGGGCATAAATGAAGTCTTGGCAATATTGAGCCTTTTTATCCATAAACATGGAGTGTTTCTCTGTTTATTTGACATCATTCATCAGAGTTTTGTGGTTTTCCTCATACAAATCCTGTACATATTTTGCAAGGTTTATACCTAAATATGTCTTTTTTATTGGGTGCTAATATAAATAATAATTTGTTCATTTTTGGCATATAAGAATGTGATTGACTTTTGTATATTAATCTTGCGTCCTACAACCTTACTATAATTGCTTATTGGTTCCAGTTTTTTTGTCAATTCTTTCAGATTTTCTACATAGACAATCATGTCATCTGTGAACAGTTTTATATCTTTCTTTCCAATTTTCATACATGTCTTATTGTCTAGTATGATGTTGATAAAAGGTGGTGAGAGAGGATAGCCTTGCCATATATCCCATCTTTAAAAGCTTTGGGTTTTGAGTTTCTCACCAATAAAAAACCTTGTACTTGATTTTGTACCTGATATTGTATCGGGTCTTAAAAAGCTTCAAGTTTATTACTGCTAACTATGATGTGAGCTGTAGGTTTTTCGTAGATAGTCTTTATTAAGTTGAAGAGGTATACCTCTATTTCTAGTTTGTTAAGAAGTTTTCTTAAATCATAAATGGGTATTGCATTCTGTCAAATGCTTTATCTGCATCTATTGACATAATCATGTGATTTTTCTTTTTCAGCCTGTTAATGTTATGGATTACATTTATTGATTTTTGAATGTTGAATCAGCCTACCTACTTGTTTGTTAATTTGTAACTATTATATACACTGTTGATTTGATTTGCTAATATTTTCTTGAAGATTTTTGCATCTATGTTCATGAAAAACATTGGTCTGTAAATTTCTTCTCTTATAATATCTTTGCCTCAAGTTGATATTAAGGTAATGTTGGCCTTCTAAAATAAGTTAAGTACTATTCCTTCTACTTCTGTTCTCTGAAGGAAATTGTAGAGAATTAGTATAATTATTTTCTTAAATGTTTGGTATAATTCAGTAAATCCATCTATGTCTGCTGCTTTTAGTTTTTGGAAAGTTATTCATTATAGATTTACTTTCTTTAATATATATAGGTTTATGCACATTATCTATTTCTTTGTATGTGTGTTTTAGCAAATTGTATCTTTCAATTAAGTGGTCAATATTATCTAGGTTATCAAATTTGTGGGCATAGAGTTCTTCGTAATGTTACTGTACTATCCTATTAATGTCCATAAGATCTGTAGTGATGCCCCCTCTTATTTGTGATACTAATACTGTGTTCTTTTTCTTTTTTTCTTAGGCTAGCTAGAAGCTCATTGATTTTATTGATCTTTTCAAAGAACCAATTTTTTTTTTAATTTTACCTATTGATTTCCTGTTTTCTTCATTGATTTCTGCTCTACATTTTATTATTTCTTTTCTTCTGCATTAGGGTTGCTTTTCTTTGTCTAGTTTCCTAAAGTGGAAACTTAAATGACTTAATTTACATCTTTATTTGTAATATATGCATTCAATGATAAAAACATTACTAGAATCACAATTTTCACTGTATTTCACAAATTTTGATAAGTTGTATTTTCATTTCAATTTAGTTCAAAATATTTTAAATTTTATCTTGAGATTTCTTCTTTGATCTATGTGTTATTTAATATACAATTATTTTAGGATTTTTCAGATATCTTTCTGTTATTGATTTCTACTTTAATTCCATTGGGATATGAGAGCATACATTGTCTGATTTCTATTATTTTAAATTTGTTAAGGTGCATTTTATGACTCTCTTAGTGATCATTCCATGTGAATTTCAAAAGATTGTGTATTCTGCTGTAATTAGATGAAGTAGTCTGTATATGTCCATTATATCCAATTGATTGATGGTGTTGTTGAGTTCAACTATATTCCTACTAATTGCCTACCTGCTATATCTGTCCATTTATTTTATTTTATTTTATTTATTTTTGGAGAGAGGAGAAGGGAGGGAGAAAGAGTGTCAGAGAAACATCAACACGAGAAAGATACATTGATTGGTTGCCTCTCGCATGTACCCTGACTGGAGACAGAACCTACAACCTAGGCATATGCCCTGAAGGGGAATCAAACCTGCAACCTTTCACTTTGCAGTACAATGCCCAACCAACTGAGTCACACCCATCAGGGCTGGATCTGTCCATTTTTTATTGAAGGGTGTAGAAGTCTCTAACAGTAGATTCATTTATTTTTCCTTGCACTTCTATTAGTTTTCCCCTTATATAGTTTGACATTCTGTTGGTAGATGCCTACATGTTAAGGATTGTGGTGCCTTCTTGAAAAATTGACCCTTTATCATTATAGAGAGCCCTTCTTTTTCTCTAATAACTTTCCTTCATTAGAAATGTGCTCTCCCTAAAACTAATATAGCTACTCATGCTTTCTTTTATAAGTGTCAGCATGCTAATTTTTCCATCCACTTAAATTTAATATATACATAGGGTCAGGCACAAATAACACCTCTTTTACTACTAACTTTTTACTACAAAATTATAAACATGTAATTCTGTAACTTAACAATATCACACTCAAACACACCATATGACATTTTAGGTGAAATGTTCAAATTAAAACTATAAATTATTATACCTTTATTATTATGCTACCAACCACACTCAAGCAGGTCTTACTTCTAACGGACCCTATATGTCTTTATATTACAATGACTTATTTGTAAACAAGATGTATTTGCATCTTGCTTTTTGATTTGCTCTAACAATCTGTCTTTTAATTGATGCATTTAGACCATTATCACTCAAAGTGATTATTAATGTAGCTGGATTAATATTTCTTTTATTGTGTTTTAATAGAACATTTTATGATTTTATTTTCTCTCTTTTCTTATCATATCTGTTATACTTACTTTTAAAACTTTTTTCAGTAGTTGCCCTAGAGTTTGCAACACAGTCGTGTAACACATAATGATGTTTCAGTCAATGATGGACCACATATATGACAGTGGCCCCATAAGATTATAAAAGAGCTGAAAAATTCTTATTGCCTAGTAACATCATAGTCATCATAATATCAGAGTGCAGTGTATTACTCATGTGTTTGTTGTGATGTAAATATGTAAACAAACCTACTGCATTGCCAGTCATGCAAAAGTATAGCACGTACCAATATATATAGTACATAATACTTGATAATAATAATAAATTACGGTATTAATAGTTTAAGAATTTACTATATTATACTTTTTATCATTATATTAGACTTATTTTTTCTATTTATGTGAAAAATTTACTGTAAAACTGTATTCCATCTTATGCTGGCAGTAGCCTCATACATTTCATATTTTTCACATCTCTTTATTGTATCATTTTCTATTGTGCTTGATTTAATTTTATGTTGTTTTATAAATGTAGTATAACCCAAATGTAGTGTTTATAAAGTCTACCATAGTGTAGAATGATGTCCTAGGCCTTAACCTGTGGTCACTACTCATTCTCTGACTCACCCAGAGCAACTTCCAGTCTTGCAAACTCCATTCATGGTAAATGCTTTATACAGATGTACCATTTTAGATGTACTATTCTAAATATTTTATACCATACTTTTTCTGTACCTTTTCTTTTTTTACTACCTTTTCTAAGGGTTTGTTTTTTTTTTGGTGTTCAATATACTCTATTTATTGTTTATGTTATTTTTTAAAATATATTTTATTGATTATGCTATTACAGTTGTTCCATTTCTCCCCCTTCATTCCCCTCCACCCTGCACACCCCTTCTCACCTGCATTTCCCCTTTTAATTCATTTCCATGGGTCGTACATATAAGTTCTTTGGTTTCTACATTTCCTATACTATTCTTAACCTCCTCCTGTCTATTTTCTGCCTACCATTTATGCTTCTTATTCCTTGTACCTTTTCCCTCATTTTCCCCCCTCCTCCTTCCCACTGAGAACCCTCCATGTGATCTCCATTTCTGTGATTCTGTTCCTGTTCTAGTTGTTTGCTTAGTTTGGTTTTGTTTTTGTGTTTTAGGTTCAGTTGTTGATAGTTGTGAGTTTGTTGTCATTTTACTGGTCATGTTTTTTATCTTCTTCTTTTTCTTAGATAAGTCCCTTTAACATTTCATATAATAAGGGCTTGGTGATGATGAGCTTCTTTCACTTGATCTTATCTGGGAAGCACTTTATCTGCCCTTCCACTCTAAATGATAACTTTGCTGGACAGAGTAATCTGGATGTAGGTCCTTGCCTTTCATGACTTTGAACACTTCTTTCCAGCCCCTTCTTGTCTGTAAGGTTTCTTTTCAGAAATCAGATGACAGTCCTATGGGAACTCCTTTGTAGGTATCTTTCTCCTTTTCTTTTGCTGCTTTTAAGATTCGCTCCTTACCTTTATTCTTGGATAATGTCATTATGATGTGCCTTGGTGTGTACTTCCTTGGGTCGAACTTCTTTGGGACTCTCTGAGCTTCCTGGACTTCCTGGAAGTCTATTTCTTTTGCCAGATTGGGGAAGTTCTCTTTCATCATTTTTTCAAATAAGTTTTCAATTTTTTGCTCTTCCTTTTCTCCTTCTGGCACCCTATGATTCGGATGTTGGAATGTTTAAAGTTGTACTGGAGGTCCTAAGCCTCTCCTCATGTTTTTGAATCCCTATTTCTTCATTCTGTTCTAATTGGATGTTTACTTCTTCCTTCTGCTCCAAATCAGAATGATTTGAGTCCCAGTTTCTTACCCTTCACCGTTGGTTCCTGTATATATTTCTTTATTTCACTTTGCATAGCCCTTACTTTTTCCTCCGTGTTGTGACCATAGTTAACCATTTCTGTGAGCATCCTGAGTACCAGTGTTTTGAACTCCGTATCTGACAGGTTGGCTAGCTCTTCATCATTTGTTCTATTTTTGGAGATTTGATTTGTTCCTTCATTTGTTCATTTGGGCCATTTTTTTTTTGTCTTGGCTTGCCTGTTATGCATTAAGGGGTGGAGCCTTAGGTATTCACCAGGGTGGGACAACCCACGTTACTGCTTTGTGGCATTGTATGTTGGGGAAGGATCCAAAAGGGAACAATGCCACTTGCTCACCTCTTGCCCACTTTCAGTCACTTCCCTCACTTTCCACAGGCAAATTATGCCAATTTGGTGCTGATTCCCAGGTGGGTGGTTTTGTGTACATTCTAGGAACCTATGGGTCTTTCCAACAAATGCTCCTGTGAGGTTGGGAGTTTCTCCTGCTGCCACAGCCCCCACAGGTTTTTACTGCCAGAGGTTTTGAGGCTTTATTTCCCCTCACTGGAACCCTGGGTTGCATGGTCTGTCTCACTCCCCAGTTGTTCCTCCCAGTTTATCCATACAGTAATGTGGGACCGCCTGCTCCACTAGCCGCTACCTCAGCTCACCCGGTCCTCCAGCTTGCCTTGCCATGAGTCCTCTATGCTCTGGCTGCCTGTCTCTGCCACTCCTACCAGTTTGAATGAATGTTTCTTCTTCAACTTCTTGGTTGTCAGACTTCCACACAGTTTGATCGGAACTATATGGATTTGATTTTTCTGGCAGTTCTGGTTGTGTTTTGTTTTTAAATTTATTGTTGTACTTCTTTTGGTTGTAAAAGGAGACAATGTGTATCTACCTACACCTCCATCTTGGCCGGAAGTGCTACCTTTTCTATGTTTTGATATGTTTAGTACACAAAAACTTATACTGTATAATTGCCTACAGTATTCAATACAGTAAAATACTGTACAGATTTGTAGCCTGGGAGCAATAAGGCTAGACCATATAGCCTAGGTGTGTAATATAGGCTATACCATCTTAGTTTATATAAGTACACTCTATGGTGGTTCAAGAACAATGAAATTGACCAACGATACATTTTTAGACCATATCCCCATTGTTAAATAGCACAAGTTTATACATTTACAAGTAATCCAGTTCCATTTTCAAATAATACTCTACCACTTCTTGAGTAGTTGTGAGTACCCTAATTCCTGCCTCCTATCTCTTGTATTGTTGCTGACATTTATTTTACTTCTATTTAACCATGCATAAGCATATATACATATATGTATAGGATACATATTAAGCATCCATAATTGAGTATGTTGTTGCTGTTATTATTTTGAACAAATGGTTAACTGTTAGATAAATTGAGAATAGGAAAAAAAGTTTTCCACTAATTCCTTCTTTGATGATCTTCAACCTGTTGACGGGAGAGACCTGGACCTTCCAGCTGACACACGTAAAGAATTACAGATCAGCAAATATATTAGAGTGCAATCAGTTTATTAGTGATCTGTTACCATGGAAGACAACAAGACTGGGTAGAGTGGGGGGGTAAAAGGCAAAGTTTCAGGGCAAAGCAGGGCGGCAAAAGTAAGAATGGCTGAAGACCAGAGTGGTAAACCCCCAGGTGTCCTTAGACCAGGTGGCCATAGTGCCAAGACCACCAAGAGATCCTTAAGCCCCTGAGAGAGAGTCCTTTGTTCTGAGGACTTACATAGTTTGCTGGATAGGAGAAAAAAGTTACACATTGATTGATGGGTAAACGTGGTGCCAGCTTTCCCAGAGGGACATGACTACCCAAACTTAGGTATGTGTGGGGGTCTGTTAGCCCAAATCCTTACCTTGCTCCAGACTCCAGTTGTTCATCTTGTTATAAAACAAATACGTGACAGGAGGCAGTTAATTAA
>PVJI01024838.1:0-21349 GCA_004026765.1 Micronycteris hirsuta | reverse complement strand
ACCAGAGACATTGAAATTAAGAACAATCTAACAATAGCAAGAGGGGAGGGGGGAGGGGAATATGGGGAGAAGGGTTTTCAGGAACCACTATAGAGGACACATGGACAGAACCAAGGGGGAGGATGGAGGCAGGGGAGAGAGGTGGGTTTGGAGGGGGTGGGGGGAGGTGAGGGGAGAGGATGCAGACAACTGTAATTGAACAACAATAAAGTAATATTAAAAAAAAACATGATCCAACAAGAAAAAAATCTCTTAGAAATTAAATAAATATTTTCTTTTAAATCCACCAGTGCTCTACACTCAAAGAGAATATAAATATCAAAGAAGGACTTCCTGTTCCCAATAATGATTACAAGGGTATTCAGACAAAATTATCTTTTGAAAATAGAAAAAAATGGATAGAACTGTTTTAATGACCTTTAAAGCATCAAATTACTTGAAGACTAAATTTCAGATGAAAGAACATCCATATATAAGGATACTACTGGAGCACAGAAGCCACTTTTGCCCAGAGGGCATGTGCCTATACCACACTACACATTTGGTTGAGACAGGACAGAAATCAAGGCCCAGGGTCAGTAAAGCATGGGAAGACTTGTAGCATCACATATTAAGCAGTGATCACAAATGTCTGTCTCAGCAGAGGAAAAAATGAATAGGTAACTAATCCACAAGACATTTTGCCACAGACAAGTCCTCAAGTGATTTATTGATGAATCAGCCAAGGAACCTGGTTTGAGATCATCTCTGATTGTTAATGTGTCTGAGAACCTAGCAAACTCAAGCGCAAGGCATCTCTGGAGGAGGGCACATCCATCCTAGGCTTCAAAGAACCACACAAATAAACTTTTCAAGTCAAGGAACCATAAGCAGTCAAAGATGACAAAGGACACAGGAAACAAAACATTAACTTTAAAAACCATGAAAATAGCAGAAACATATTTGCACAGCTTCAAATACTGCAATTGTCAGAAACAGATACTGTAATAACAATGTTTAAAGAACATTGCAAAAGAACAATAGCAAACTTGAAAATACCATAAGGACTAGGATATTAAAAAGGGACAGATTGGGTAAAAAAAGAACTTTGAAAAATAAAAAATAAAATTCTGAAATTAAAAACTCAATGGATGTATTTAGTAGCAGATTGGGCAGAGCAGAAGAAAAAAAATGTGAACTGATAAATATGTCAAAGAAAAGACTGAAACAAGAAGAGAAAAGAATGAAAAATAAAAATGAGATATGGAAAACACAGTGAGGTCTAAAAAATTTTTATCTTGTTTTAAATATATTATTTATTTTATTTTTAGAGAGGGGAAGGGAAGGAGAAAGGGATAGAAACATCACTATGTAGGAGTAACATCCACCAGTTGCCCCTCACACATCCCCTACTGGGGACCGGCCTGCAAACCAGGCATGTGCCCTGACCAGGAATGGAGCCAGTGACCCTTCACTCTGCAGGATGATGCTCAACCAACTGAGCCACATTGATCAAGGCTAAAATATATTTGCTCTAAGAAAGAGAGGATAGAGAATGAAGCAGAGGCAATATCTGAGGAAATATTGGCTAATTTTCCAAAACTGATGACAGATAAAGTGCCCAGGGAATCTCAAACAGGATAAACAAAAAGAAGTCCACACCTACACATACTAGAATGAAATGGTAGAAAATCAAAGGCAAAAAGAAAACCATTTTTAAGCAACCAGAAGAAAGGATGGCAGTAATCCTTTAAAGGATAGCAGTTAGATCAAGAGTTATCTTCAATAATTGAAGCCCAGAGCACAATGGAATGATATTTTCAGTGTGATGAAAGAAAATAACTGCCCTTCTAGAATTGGATACACTGGGAAGATATCTTTCATGAATAAAGGTGAAATAAATACATTTTCGGACAAACAAAAACTGATGAAGTATATCACCACAGATTTTCTCTAAAGGAAACCTAAAAGGAAATGTTTCAAGTAAAAGGAAAATCATTCCAAATGGAAAGTATATAACAAAAGAATGAAGATCAACACTGGATGGTAAATATAAGAACTAATATAATTGTACATTGACTATATAAAACATTACCAACACGTTCAAGTGACACTTAGAAAAAAAGAAACAAAAACAAAATTTACAAGTTTTAAATACTTATATTAGAAAAGAACTAGGACTGAAAATTAGCAAACTAAGCATCCATATCAAGAAGTTAGAAAAAAGCCCTGGCTGGTGTGACTCAGCGGATTGAACACCAGTCTGCAAACCAAAGGGTTGCTGGTTCAATTCCCACTCAGAGCACATGCCTGGGTCGTGGGTCAGATCCCCAGTTGGGGGCAGGGTGTGTGAGAGGCAACCACACTTTGATGTGTGTGTGTCTCTCTCCTTCCCTTCCCCTCTCTAAAAATAAATAAATAAAATCTTTTAAAAATGAAGTTAGAAAAAAAGAGCAAAAGATAGCCCAAAAAAAAGGATTAAAGAAATAATAAAGAGAAGAAATTAATGGAATAAAAAACAAATTAGTATGTAATGAACAAGAACTTTTACAAAAAACTAATAAAATTATATGTCTTTGACCTTTTCTGTTTGGCTTATTTTGCTTAGCATGATATTCTGAAGATCTATCCATATTATCGCAAATTTCTCTCATATGTAGAATATAAAACTGAACAAACAAGACAAACAAAAACTCATGGACACAGACGGCAGTGTGGTGGTTACTAGAGGGAAGGGGTGGGGGAAGTAAAGGGTAGAGGGGGCGAAATATATGGTGACAGAGGATGACTTAACTTTGGGTGGTAGACACACATGCAATATATAGATGATGCATTATAGAATTGTATACTTGAAACCTATATAACTTTACCATTGTGACTCCAATACATTTAATTTAGAAAACACTAATAAAATTGATGAATCTTTGGGGAGGCTGCTCAAGTAAAAAGAGAGAAGATACAAATATCCAAAATCATACATGAAAAAAAAATTTATCTTGACTAGATTTTGCAGACATTAAAAAAGGTAAGAGGATATTAAGAACATTTGAAATTTAAATAAATAAGTAAATTCCTAGAAAAATTTAAGTGGTCAAAACTGACGTAAGAAAGAGAACCTAAATGTCCTATAATTATTACAGGACCTGAATCTGTAATCAAAATCTTCTTACAAAGAAAACTCCAGGCCCAGTTTTCATTGGTGAGTTTTACAAAATAGTCAATGGAGAAATATTCTAATTGCATACAAATCTTCCAGAGAAAAGAGAATGAAGGAGCACTCCACCCACCTTATTTTATGAGGCTAGGATAACCTGATAAAGAAAACATGACAAGAAAACTCACGTCAAATTCACTCCGGAACTCCTGCGACTATCCCAAACAAAAGATAGTAAACTTCCCTGGCTGGTGTAGCTCAGTGGATTGAGCGCGGGCTGGGAACCAGAGGGTCCCGGTTTGATTCCCAGTCAGGGCACATGCCTGGGTCGCGGGCCAGGTCCCCTATGAGGGCCATGTGAGAGGCAACCATACATTGCTGTTTCTCTCCCTCTCTGTCTCCCTCCCTTCTCCTCTCTCTAAAAATAAATAAATAAAATCTTAAAAAAAAAAAAAGATAGTAAACTGAGCCCAGCAGAATATGAAAGGAATAATGCAATACAACCAAATTGAATTTATTCACACCCCCCAACTCACATTCTAGCTACATTCAACAACTTGTAATTCTCTGACTATCACAGATTTCACAATGCCTCTGTAGCCTTTTAATGTGTTCCTTGTCTCTTCTTCCCAGCTGCTCACCTCATAGCATCTCCTTTATGATGCCTTTCCTAGACCACTCAGGTAAAAGCAACCTCTTCTCCATTGGCTTCTACTCTACCTTGTGCACCCTTCTAGCATAGTATCTATAACACTTCACTGCACATACTTATAAACTTTCCTGTTTCCAACTTAATAAACTATAAGCTCCCTGAGGGCAGAGAATATGTGTTAATCTGTGTCATTACATGTTTAAGTATGCACAACTGGATCTCCCTTTCATAAAAGGAAATGCCATGCTTTATATATATGCCATTAAAAATTATTAAAAGACAGGCTAACCATATTTACAATAACCAACATAGGGAAACAATTTATGTGTCCATCAACAGATGAATGGATAAAGAAAGTGTGAGATTACACACTCATACACACATACACACATATGTATACTCACAATGGAATATTATTCACCCATAAAAAAGAAGAAAATTTTGCCATCTGAAACACCATGGATGAACCCAGAGGGCATTATGCTAAGTGAAAGAAGCCAGAAAGAGAAAGACAAATACAGTTCAGTATCACTTACCTGTTAAATCTAAAAACAAAAGTCAAACTCCTAGAACCAGAGTAGAGTGGTGGCTTCCAGGAGCTAGTGATGGGGGAAATTGGGTATAAACTTTCAGTTATGAGATGAGCAAGTTCTGGGGATCTTATGCACAGCATGGTGACTGTAGCTAACAATACTATACTGTACACTTGAAATTTGCTAAGAGAGCAGATCTTAGGCATTCTCACACAAAAAACTATGTGAGGTAATAGAGGTGTTAATTAACTTGATTGCAGTAATCATTTCACAATGGATACACATATCAAACCATCTCATTGTACACTTTAAATATATACAGTTTTGTCAACTAAACCGCAACAAAGCTGAGGGCAGAGAAGACAGCTAACAATGGTCATCTTTGGGTGGAGGAATTATGGGCTATTTCTTTATTTCTAAAGTTTCTGTGATTAATATGAATAGCTTTGGAAATAAGGAAAAGAGCCCCCAAAAAAGAACTAACCATAAAGTCAAAGATTAACGAACTTTACATTAAAATTAAGAACTTCTATTCATCAAAGATAAAATTAAAGTGGTAAAAAGGCAAGCCACAAAATGGGAGACAATATTTTTGCAACACACATAAAAGAAACTCCCACAAATCAACGAACAAAAGGAAAACAAACTTATAGCAAAATGGGCTTAAACAGCTGACTTAAAAAAGAGGAATTGAAATGGCCAAAGTATGTACATATATGCATATGTACATGTCTATATATTTTTACATGCACATATACATACATATTTTAATATAAATACATGAAAAGGTGATTAAAGTCATTAGCAATTCAAGAAAATGCAAATTAAGGCCACAATGAGATATCCCATAAGTTTGGCAAAAAACGTTAAACCCTACAATAACAAAGGGTTTCAAGGATGTAGAAAAATAAGAGCTCACACACTGCTGCTGAAAATGTAAAATGGTTAAACTGATTTGGGAAATATCTAGTAACATGGAGAAATGTATACTTCTTCACATCAGGATACATATATATGGGAATGGTCATTATTCATAAGGGTCCCAAAATAGAAATAACTGTTCATCAACAATAAAATGGATAAATTAATTGTGGTAAGTCATACAATGGAATGTTACACAGCAGTGAAAATTCACGAATCAGAACTATGCACGAGAACATGAATGAATCTTAGAAATACAATGTTGAGTAGTAAAAAGCAAGACACAGAAAAAGGCATTCAGTACAACTTCACTAAAATAAAGTTCAAAAACAGGCAAAACTGTACTGTTTAGGGATAGCATACATGGATGATAAAACTATAAAGAAAATCAAGAAAGCGATTCTTATTAAAAAGTTGTATGATGCTTACACCTGATGGTGATGGAAAGTACATTATTGGTGGGAAGGGACATCTGGTGGAGGGGCTTTTGGATTGCTGAAAATGTTTTATTTCTTTGTGTAGGTAGTGATTAACATGGCTGTTTGCTTTATAAAAAATATAAATATAAAAAACACAACTGGAAAAGTATAAATTATATATAATTTCTCTAAAAGGCTGTTTTAAAACTACAAAAAAGGTCCTTTATGCTGACAAAAATTAACCATTTAATATTAGAGACCTAATGTCCCAGAGGTGCAATATTAAATACAGGAGAGTGAACTCAAACAAAATTGATGTGAAACCAGGTGGACCGAAAACTTTGTAATCAGCATCTCTCCCCATTACTGCTCTCCATCTTGATCTCCTCAAAGAAGCCTGTGCCATTGTTCTTGCAATTGCTAATTTCTTGCTTTTGAACATTTCAGCTAAAGTCTGGATTCATCTTTGCTTGGTACTAGTTGCCCAGGTACAATAGATAAGCATAACCTGAAATATAAAATTTCCAATTTTAGAATCTTTTATATCCATTGCCTGGAGTACTAGAAAATCTGGCCATAGCCTATTTGGAATATGGCCCATAGAATCTCCTAAAATCTTCAGGTCAAGCTATCTCTGCTTCTTGGTATTATCTATTAGCTCAGGGGAACCCATCCAATAGACTACCTGGGTTTCATTTACTTCAGCCTTAGTGATAAGCTTCTCCAAGTCTTTTCCCCTTAGTCTCAAAGATATCAGAAAGTAACCATGGAGTCTGCAGACCCATTTAGTTTGGTCAGCATAGAGTATTAATAGTAATCTGAACTTTATTACCTTTAACCGGAGTACACCCCTTGGAAAATCATGCCCCCTATAAATGAATCAATATTAAATACCTTCCTGGTCCATTTGGCATTTGTGTTTGAGAACCACTTTAGGGGCTGTTGACCCAACTTATTTTGTACTGTGAAAAAAAAGGAGGAATTTATTAGTTTCCTATGGCTGCTGTAACAAACTATGACAAACTTATAGGCTTAAAACAACAGAAATCTGCTCACACATAGTTCTGGAGGCCATAAGTCTGAAATTAGCATCACCATGCTAAAATCAAGCTATCAGCAGGACCACACTCCCTCCAGGGGCTCTAGGAAAGTCAGTTCCTTGCCTCTTTCAGGTTCTGGTGGCTGCCAGCATTCCTTGGCTTGTGGCTGTATAACTCCAGTCTCTGCCTCTGTCTTCACATCACCTTCTCCTCTTCTGTGTGTGTCTCTCATATAAGGATACTTGTGATGGCATATAGGGACTACCTGGATAACCTCCTCATCTTAAAATCCTTACTATAACCACATCTTCCAAAACCCTTTTTTCTAAATAAGGTAATAGTTACAATTTCCCAGGATTAAGACCTGATATTTCTGGGGCTGCCATTCAGCACACTACAAAGTCCAAATATAAAATCCCAGCCCACCCCTGGTAACCCTGTCTTGTTGCTCACTCTGCCAAGAACAAGTCAGCCAGTTTTCTTACAATTTTTTCCACAAATCATCTACACTGTGCCCATGAACCATCTTTCCTGACTTCTCAATGAACAGTCTCCAAATACTCTTGATAGTGTGTCTCTACTGGAAAATAAATTAAGCATGCTCCAAGATATGATGTTTATTTATAAATTATAACTTCCAGTTTATCAGTGTATTAGTATATTATCATATATATATATATAACCAGAATTTTTAAATGAGGGAAAAATAAATATAAATACAATTATTACCATTTTCTTCCAACACCCAAATGAAATCATCTGTCAACTCTCTGGGATATACATATCCTACTACCAAAAACATTCTTTTTTCTAAAGATTTTATTTGTTTATTTTTAGAGAGAGGAGAAGGGAAGGAGAAAGAGAGGGAGAGAAACATCGATGTGTGGTTGCCTCTCGAACCTCCTCCCAACCAGGGATCTGGCCCACAACCCAGGCATGTGCCCTGACTGGGAATCGATCCTGCGACCCTTTGGTTCGCAGGCCGGTGCTGAATCCACTGAGCCACACAAGCCAGGGCCAAAAATATTCTTGTACATCCTTGCTTCCCAAACTTCCAAGGAGGAACTTCAAGGCGTGAAAGTCCCCATCTGTTACTTGAGATGGGAAAGCTGAATGAGTCCTGGGCTTCCCACTCTAACTTCATCCACAGAAAGTCAGCTTGGATCTCTATGATACATGCTCAGGTTTGGCAAATGATTTCAATGGGGAAAATTACCCTCTGCAAAAAAAAGTACCGAAAAAAATAATAAGAGGTCTGAAACCCACTTCTCTGGAGCACTCTCTATTGGTGTGAGCCTCTGAGCGGCCTTTCATGCAGGTGGCGCATGACATCACTCGACCCCAGCTGCTCCTTATTAACTCAGCCTCTCAGCAAAAGATACAGCCTTTTAAACTTGACTTTTTAAAGGAGAGAGCCCATTTTGCAAATCAACCAAACACATTAAACACAGACTGCCACATTTCACAAATATGAATTTAACAAAGAAATCCCACGTCTTCACAGCCTCCAATAAAGACATGGATGGATTTGAAGTTATGAAGGACACCAGGCTTGGAGGAAAAGCATCCCTGTTGTATTACCCTAAAGGAAACGCCTGCAGAACCAACTGCAACCCCAGTGGGTCAAAGCTCAAGAATCACCCAGAAGCCTATAACCCTCACCGAGGCCTCCAAACCATCTCCAACATGAACAGACTTTGTAAATATGTTCTTTGCCTGCTCATAATGCCTAATTAGACCCTGACCATGAGGCTAAGAGGTGGAGAAGAAAAGTCAGGACGCCTGCAGGCTGCCACTTGAGTTCACAGCAAAATGACAGGCAGCATGCGTGATCCAAGGGAAAGAGTCTGACAGTCACACTTCAGTCTTTCAGCCACATTTTTTTACATGAGTAGGTTGTAGCATCAATAGTGTCATCTTCTAATAGAAAGGACAACTACATATAATGTATAATTGCCAGTCTAAATGACTTGTTATTTTGACTGCCTGTTTTAAAATGTCTGTAATTGCTTCCAATGAGACTGGGAATAAATGATAAGTCAGCAGAGGTAATCACTGGTGGAGACAGAGCATGGCTTTGGAAAACTTAGTACGGGGATTATTTTATCATGTGTCAATTCCCACCAATTCCTGATTATGATCACAAGGCATCTTCACTGATTTATTGGGTATTTCTTCCAACTTGTCCCACTTAAGCAACAGAAGGAGTATCACATGTAGGTGTATAAAAGACAAGGCAGTCTATTTCCAAGGGCAATGAGAAGAAGCTGGCTAAGCCTGCTAAATTAGTTTTACAGAATTTTAGCTTGTGCCAAATACTGGCCCTTTCTGTAAAACAAAACCAAGTAAGGTATAATAGAAGCACACCTCACCGAGAGTTATTGCCATCTCTCCAAATGAACTTTTTTTCTCCCTCATGTGTTTGTTTGCCAAGTCTTAAAATAACAAATCACTTCTTTATAACAGAATTGTCTCCCTGGAATAATAGGCTTCAGGGTGAGTTCTGATAGAGCAATAGCTCCTCTAAATGACAGTGAAGGCTTGCAGCAGGGATGTGAGGCACATCTATTTCAAGGCTTCCCATTAGAGAGAAAGCAGTTTGGTAAGAAATGAAGTCATTTCCTGACTCATTGGGATGCCATGTTTAAACCACAGTTTTCTGCCTAAGGATAGGGAGGATGGAAAAATGTGGCTGAGCTGAAAAGAGATGAATCATGCCTTACAGATCCAAGAACCAACTTTTTAAGGTCCTCCACATGCTATTAGAACATATTAGTTAGAGGCTAACGAAAGCCTTCACTTATTCCTTGCATAGTAAAGTGAAGGTTCTCCATCCTACACACTTTGTTAAAGCCAGTTCCATAAATGATACCTTTAAATATAATTACATTTTTTAAATGTGGATGTAATAGAAACAGGACAAAGTTTAGGGATTATAAACATCAAAGGAGATAAGGGAGAAGATTCACAGTCTGCTGATTTTGTATATTTCTAAAATAATAATTGTTAAAATACCAAAGAAAAACTATTTTGGAAAGATGATATACAACAATTAAGTAAGGATTCCAAGAATTTATTTTATTAGAAAAATGTTTAATATTCAATTGTACAGTGTTGGTGGGAATGCAGATTGGTTGCAACTACAATGGAAAACAGTATGGAGGGCCCTCAAAAAATTAAAAATGGGATTGCCTTATGATCTAACAATTTTACTTCTGGGAATATATGTGAAGAAACCCAAAGCACTAATTTGAAAGAATTTATGCATCCCTATGTTCGTTGCAGCGTTATCTACAGTAGACAAGCTAGGCAAGAAACCCAAGTGCCCATCAATAGATAAATGAATAAGAAAAGAACTGTGCTACATTTATACAATGGAATTACCCAGCCATAAAAAAGAATGAAATCTTACCATTTGCAACAGCATGAATGGACCTAGAGGGTATTTTGCTAAGTGAACTAAGTCAGAGGAAGACAAATACCATATGATTTCATTTATGTGTGGAATCTAAAGAACAATGTTAATGAACAAACTAAACAGAAACAGACTCACAGATACAGAGAACATACTGATGGCACCAGAAGGAAGGGAGATTGGGGGACTGGGTGAGAATGGTGAAGGAATTGAGAAGTACTGATTGGTAGTCACAAAACAGTCACAGGGATGTAAATTACCACATAGGGACTATTATTGTAATAGCTATGTATGGTGCCAGGTGGGTACTAGAAATATCGGAGCAGAGAGAACACTTTGTAAAGTACGTGATTGTCTAATCACTATGTTGTACACCTGAACTAATACAGAATGATATGGAATGTAAACTGTAATTTAAAAAGTATTCAATCTCACTAGTAATCAAAGATAAATTCTATAATTTAAAATTACAATGAGATATCCTTTTCACCTATCAATTCAGCAACAGTTGATAGAATAAAGTGGAGGTGGATATTCCTCAGAGCTGGTCAGGGACTTGGCTCAACTTTCTGGAAGATGATTGGGCAACACTTAGCAAAATCCTTTAAAATTGTCATACTCCTTAACCCAATAATTCTACTTCTATACATTTATCTCTACCTTTTTCTTTTTAATTTTTTGAGATATAACATCGTTTAAGGTATACAATATGTTGATTTCATACACTTGTATATTGATTGGGAAATGATTATCACCTTCGTGTTAGCTAATACCTCCATCAGGTCACATAATTACTGTTGCTTTTTGTGTTGAGAACATTTAAGAACTACTCCCCTAGGACTGAGAAGTACATATTGGTAATTACAAAATAGCCACAGGGATGTAAAGTACAGCATAGGGAATATAGTCAATAATATTGTAATAACTATGCCTGGTGCCAGGTGGGTACTGGAAATATCGAAGGGAACAATTTGTAAAGTATATGATTGTCTAACCACTATGCTGTATACCTGGAATTAACACAAAATAATATGGAATGTAAACTGTAATTGAAAAAAATCTACTCCCTTAGCAACTTTCAAGTATATAATACAGTATTGTTAACTATAATCATCATGCCGTACATGAGATCCACAAAAGTCGTTCAACTTATAACTGGAAGTTTGTACTCATTGACCAACATCTCCCCATTTCTCCCACCACTCCCAGGCCCTGGTAAGTAGGGCAGAATATTCTGTATGAGTTTGACTCTTTTAGATTCCACATATAAGTGATATCATACCATATTTATCTTTCTCTGACCGAGTTATTTCACTTAGCATAATACCCTCAAGGTCCATCCATGCTGTCAAAATGGCAGGATTTCCTTCTTTCTCAAACCTGAATAATATTCTATTGTGTGTGCATATATGTGTGTATCACATCTTTTTTCCATTAATCTAGAAGACTTATGTTAAAGCAATAATCAGATATTTGTACAAAGATACATTAACAAAACTGTGATTACAGTATTTTTTATTAGTGGAAAACTTGAAAAGCAACTTAAGTGACCAATAATAAAAAAAATAATAATACTGTTGTGGAACACTAACATGGTGGATCATTATACAACCAAGTGGAACTCTATTTAGGGATTATCTTTAGTAATAAGGAGCCATACCAATGAAAAAAAGCAGTGTGGAAAACTAACATACAGAGAGAAAAAATATTTAAAGGAATTCCTAATTGGGTATCACACTGGAGGATGGGCTGGAAGAATCTTCTCCATTTTAAATATAGCAGGTCATTATTGATGTCATACTGGTATAGTCACACAGTGAACCTTTGAAACCCTGGTGATATTTCTCGATGAACTTGAGTCAGTAAGTATTGGCTTAAACTTCTCAAAGAAAACTAGAGCCAAGCTGTCTGCTCATTGACCCTGCCTCCAGGCTCTAGAAAGCCCACAGCCAATGAGAAGAGAGCAGTGTTAGGAGCAGTCTGCAGACTGGTCAATGTATTACAGCCACTCTTTCAGGAAGACTTTTATCACACTCTGGTATTTCCAGGGGTGCCAAAAACCCCACTGAATGGATGCTTACTAATTCTTGGCTGATTTCTTATGAAATATTAAATGTTGCATGGAAATGGGAGGGGGGTATCAGAGAAAGCTATACAGAAGCAGAGACCAAATCCAGAGAAAGAAGCAAATTGGGTAAAGAAGAAACATTTAAGAAATGTAGACAAAAAGAAAGAAGAGGAAAAGAAACAGAACAATGAAGCATGATTTTCTCAAAACTATAACAAATTATTTTACTAATTTAAAAAAATGAAGCTACCTCTTTGCGTCTCCAGCTGCCGCAGCAAGAGGAACTGCCACCATGTCTGCTCATCTGTAATGGGTGGTGGTGTAGAACTGCTCCAGCTTCCTGACCCAGAGGAACAAGCAGATTTACAACACTGAACCCAATAATCCAAAGGTCTATAACTCCTTCTACCTTGACGGGTTGATTTGCTGTAAGACGTGGAGCGGGCAGATGACAGCAAAAATGTGGTGGGCTTCAAGAAACAGAGATCCTGGCAGTGAAAGCCCATCATGTGCAGACTACTATCAATAAGAATGCCTGTGGCACCCTGAGCCACATATGGCACATGATCTGCAAGAATAACTACCTCCTAAATGCATGCATAGCCGCTATCTTCCCAGCCAGCACCATTCTGCACCACGTGAAGCCCAGGATGGGGAAGAGGAAGTGCCTGCCCCACCAAGTGCTCCTTGAGCACCTCCCCCTTCCAAAAGCAAGAAAGGTACCAGCCAACATTCCTCAAAAAATTAAAAATGAAGTTAATATTTCCAAACACAATTCTAGAAAGCTGTTTATCCTAACAATTACTAAGACAATAAGATTTATGGAATAGAGAGTGAGAGCAAGCTTTCCATGTATCAGGCACTGCGAAATGGGTCAATATGTGTAGTGAGATATTTACCTTAACTCATTTAATCCATATTACTGCTTTATGGGATAGATCTTTCTATTGTTCTCTTTTACAGAAGAGGAGACATGAGGCCCAGAGACGTTAAATAACTTGTGCAAGAGCTCACATCTCTTTGGAGGAAGGGTGGGGGATTGACCTCAGGGCTTCTGGCTCCAGGTCATTCTTACTATAGTACAGCCTCTACCCACTCAAGCCAGGATGGTTCCTCATTTTGAAGTCCTATAGTTCTTACCATCAGTCATTCACATTTGATACTGAAAATGTATACTTTTGCATGTTTGTTGCATTTCATCTTAGTACAACATGTCTTCCCAACTACACTCTGAAACACTGAGTGCAGAAATTGTAAATAATACTTCTCTATAATCCTCACAGCACTTGGCACTATTCTCCACTCATTAAATAAGATTTAATTGGACTTTCCACAAAAAGATAACTTTCAAAACAACTATTCCGATAATTTTGCAATCAAATAAACTCTACCAACATCCTTTGCTAAGAAGCAGTCATCTTTTGAGATTGCTGGAAATTTAAGCTTAGAAAAAAAAGAAGTCAATGCTTTTTTATTTCATTCTATTCCCTTTAACGAATGAAACCAAAAATAATCACTTTGCATCCCAAAGTGCTCCACTCCCATCAAAGCAAGGGAACAGTGAGGCAGCACCAGGACGCAAATGTGTTCTGTTCAAGGCAATCAAATAAATCAAGCAACTCCCAAAATATAGTTAAAGCAAAATGACTCAGACACAGTTCATGTTTTTTAGTCACTTAGAATCCAAAGTTACTCTGAAACACGAATAGTTTTTAAAGCATTAGTCATTCGCTTTCTCTGATAAAACTAAAATAACCCAATACAATTATCTGAATGGTTATAATTTAAAGATTTAAAATACATGGTCAAAACCTAACATTTCAAATTAGTGCCACTCTTTGGGGAAAACACTAACTAATAATAATGATCTGGTATAAAAGTGTCCTGGAGAAACTAATTTCCCACCATTTTATTTTTATTAAGCTAATCTGAAGAAAAAAAGAGCATTTTTCCATGGGGCTGTCCTAGAGAAAGCAGAGCACTGTAGAAACCATGTACCTAAAAAGTCATTACTCAAAACTGAAAGCTGTTTTACTATCTCACCTAAGAAAGCATTTATTTCCACGCTGAAAAATTAAATATGATTCAAGACTTTTATTCAAAAATAATTGAGTTTCACCAAATCAATAAACTAAAACAATTCTGATTCCTAAGTGACCTACCTTATTAGTAGCTCAAGGATAACAAATAGATTTAATCATATATTCCAACTCCTACTGGTTGGTAATAGAGGCCTGGATACTGTGTTGAGAATGATTCTGAGGTCATATTCTAAGAGAAAACATGTTTGGATCAATTAGCAATCAGCAATGCATGCAAGTACCAAAAATTTGGACTAACTGCCATAATTTATGAAAAGTAAATTACAAACCCTTGGTCTGAAATGAGATGTGGACCAGGGATTTTACAGGTGTTATTGCATTGTTTGGTTCATTTTAACAGAGAGAATTAATTGCTAAGTAGTGTCTCAGGTTTATGGTGCTCTAATCAAACAGCAGTAAAGGAATAGAAGAGGGACTGAACACTTATTGACAATCTGCTATGCGTCAAGCACTGAGCCTTACCTCAACCACCCACTCTCATGGCCATATCCAAGATTTTTGTCAATACCAATAACAGCACCATTCCGTTATCTAAATTTCAATCATTTACATTCCCCCAAACACCACTTCCTACCTTTCTGGCTTCCTCTCTCCAGCACCCAGTCTCCCAATAATCCTTCTACCCCACGGATATGCCCAGTTCATTGGTCCTACCACGCTTTCACTGTCTCTCACCTCCCTACAATGTCCTCACTTTCCTACTTACCCATCATAAATTCCATGGTCAATATCACTCTCTTACATACATTGTCAACTCCACTGTTCTTTTCTATCATAATCACCTGGAAAACACCCCACACTTTGTTAACTCCACATCTCTGCTGACTCCAGACCTGCAACCATGCAACCTAAACATTGCCAGAGGAAAAAAATCACAACTATAGTGACTGGTCTCACTCTAAAGTCATGATTACCTCAAGAAGGTCATTAATAAGACTGACCATCCCACTCTATTTCCATTCACTCTCCCAGCAGACATCAACTTCATACCTTCTCTTCTCTCTTCAAATCTCAATGTCTCTTCTTTCTTACTTACTCTCAGCTGACGGGAGTTTCCTGCCTCCTGGAAAACATAGAAACAAAAGAAACAATCCCACAGGCTCTTACCACGCCTTCTACCCTCCTACCTGCATCTAATTCTCCATGATCTACCCTCTCTTCTGATAAAATGGATGAGCTGTCCTTGCTCTGACCAAAACCCAAGTCTTCCCCTTGTACACTGAATCCCATTCCTCTTGCTTAATCAAGAACATTTCTCTAGCAATTCTATCTCCCCTTGACATAATCAATTTTCTCTTTCGACTGAATCAGTCCCACCAGTATTCAAACATTTGTAAATGCACCCATCTTTAAAATTAAAAAAAAATTAAAAACTTGTCTTTACCTCACATACCTCTCCAGGCACTGCCCCATTTTTCTGCTTCATTTTGTAGCTAAAATCTTTGAGGGGAAAAACGTGTTTCCTGCTTTCCTTTGCCTTCCTAATCTCTCTTAAATCTACTCCAGTCAGGCTTTGCTCCCCACCTCTACCCTACCCCACATATACCACTGAAAACATTCTTGTCAAGGTCATAAGCAGCCCTTTCATTGCTAACTTCACTGATCAATTCTCAGAACTCATCTCTCTTGACCTATCAGTGGCATTTTATATAGTTTACCACTCCCACAAAGATTAAAGATTGTTAACAATCTTTATTGGCTTCCAGAACACTAGACACTCCTGTTTTTTTTCCTATCTCACTAATGACAATATCTCAATATTTTTTTGCTGGCTCTTTCTCATCTCCCCAACCTCTAAATATTGGAATGTTCCAGGACCTCATTTCTTCTCTATCTAAACCCACTCCTTTGATAATCTTATTTTGCTATTTTGATGTTAATGACTTCCAAATATGATCTCCATCCCAGACTTCTCTTCTGAACTTCAGACTGGCATGTTCAAATGCCAAATCAGTAACTCCACTGAAATATCTAATATGCATCTCAAACCTTTCCTTTCCAAAATTAAACTCCTGATATTTCCACCAAAACCAACTTATCCCATAGTCTTATGCAGTAAATAACAGTTCCATCAAGCCAATTGCTCCTACGAAAAAAAAACCTTGGAGTCATTATTGAATCCTGTTGTCTCTAGCCCTTTATACCCAATCTATCAGCAAATCCTCTTGGCTCTACTTCTAAATGTAACCGCTCTGCATCTGACCACTTGTCACTGCTTCATGGACTAAGCCACCATCATCTCTTGCCTAGTTTCTTGATACTTCTCTTGCCCCACTACAGTCTATTCTCAAGCAGCTAGAATAATTATTTTTAAAGAGTAAGTCAAGTCATGTCATTCTTCTGCTTAAGACTCTCCAATGACTTCCTATCTCACTCAGAGTAAAAGATGAAGTCCTTCCAGAAGCCAAGACCCTGCAATACCCTCCCTATAGATGCCTCTCTGACTTCAGATCCCACTATATTCCCCCAATCACCCCACTGGAATTACATTAGCCTCTCTGTTGTTCTTTGAACACAGTATCCATCCTCCTATTTCAGAGCCTTTGCACTTGCAATTCTCTCTTCCTAGAATGCTCTTTATCCAGATATCCATTGTTTGCTTCTTCACCCTCTTAAGGTCTTTGTTCAGATGTCATCTTCTCAAATGAAATCTTCCCTGACCACCCTATCTAAATTCTGAGAAAATTCCAGCATGCCCTTTCACCCTACACTGTTTTTTTTTCTCCATAGCAGTTATCACCATTAGATATACTATCTAATTTATGTATATATGCAATTGTTTGTGTATGCTCTTGAATGAAAATTTCATAAGAATAGAGCACTTTGTGTGTTCACTGATATTTACCAAGGATCCAGAACAGTACCTAGTACAGAACAGACATTAAATATTTGTTAAATTGATGAAAATGAATGTTATCTCATTTTATCTTTACTTACACTGTATAAAGCAGGTCTTATTATCCTTATTTACCTGATGTAGAAAGTGAGGTTCAAATGGATTAAACAATACTTCCAATAGCATACATACATGTAATGAATACAGGAGTTAAGATATGACCACTAAGCCTACTTCCAAAGCCTATCCTTTTTTCATCACCCTGAATTGATTTCTTTTCAGAAGTAAATACTTGTCCATGCAGCAAAAGCTTCAAATAAATTGAAAAGTCTCTAAATCCCAATCATGTGGTACCAAATAAACATAAGGGATTCTGGAAATATAGTGGCAATAATGGTGTATTTTTTTACTCTGCTCAAATCTCCTCCATAAAACCAGACAGACAAAGTCAGCAAAACCAAAAAGCCATGGACAACCTCTATAACAAACTAGGTAGCAAGTAGTCCCACAAAACAATAGAAGGAGAGGACAATCATTGACACCCACAGGACCTACATGGGATCTGCACCTGAATAGGATGAACAGATAATATATTAATAATAAAAACACTTAATATTATTATTATTCTGTTGTCTTTGGAAAATAATAGGAAACCAGTTATCTTGAAATCTGTTAAATGAAGGGAAAAATCAATTATTTGTATTACCTTTCTTTAATGAACTATACCAATGGTTAACCAACTGATAAATATTTCAAAAACTAAATTAAAAGGAAATTAGAGCATTATATCATCACTGTTTTGCAAATACTAATCGAGGCACTGAGCATCAAAAGTTGCTAACATCATAAAAATCGAGATATCTAGTTGTTCTGTTCCTGCTGATAAAATAAGTGTGATTTTTTTAATTGAAGCTGAAGCTGAAAAAATTTCTAGATTGAGATTTTTCAATCTCAGCACTAATGACATTTGGAGCTGGATAATTTAGCACTGTGAGGGTTTGTCCTATGTATTGTAGGATATTCTAGTAGCACCACCCACTCCATTGTAAAAATTAAAAAAATGTGTCTAAACATTCATTACCAAATATCCGGGGCAAGGGTGCAAAAGCACCCCACCCCAGTGAAAAACCACTGCTCCAGATGCAACTAACATTCCACAGGTTAAAGCAAGAAGACAGAGGAACATGTTACACAAACCGTATGGATGCAATCAGCAAAATAGAGATTGTGGAAAACTTCACATATCAAATGACCCAAATTCTTCAATGAATAAATTTCCAGAATAAAGGGCAAAGATGGAGGGGGGATCCTTTAGATCAAAATAGACTTGTTAGACATGTCTTTAAAAAAAACAGGCAAAACTAAACTATAGGGTTTAAGGATACACAGTTGAGTGATAAAATTATAAAGAAATAGAAGGAAGTGATTACTATAAAAGTCCAAACAGAAGAAAGGTAAGTGATTGGGGTTAGAATGAGTCTTTTGGTCAGCCTTGGGGCTTCTCAAGTGACTGGCAAGATTCTATTTCTTGACTTGGGTGTCATATAAAAAGGTGTTGACCTTACAATAATTCATTAGGTTTTAATTTATATGTGCTTTTCAGTGTCTATGCCCAATGAAAGTGCATAAATGAGTAAAAACATAATAAATAAAAACAAGAATCTGCCTTCTTTTCTACTTCACTTGAGTTGGAGTTCTGAGGGAACTGTCCTTGAGAGAACTTTGAATTTATTATGTCGGTGTTTATGTTCCCTTAGCCTAGAGGTGTAAATCCTATTCATGGCTTCAAAAAGGACTTTGAAAATCATAGCAGGACTTATCACAACCCTACACAAACCATATGTGTACTGTCCATATCTTGGCCTACTATTTAAGGAATGTCTCATATCAAATCAGCTAATACTTACAGGGGAGCCTGTTGTGATCCAGGCGATCTGCCAGGTACTGGGAGAAAGAGCAAAATGTAAAGCAGTGAAGCACTGTCGAATGTGAGCGGAGCTCATGAGAACTGCATGGGCTGAGTAAAGATTTGTGGGACGGTAACTTTGAGAAAGATTTGCAGGCCCAATAGAGGTACTTCACAGGTGTGCACCTCCTTTCTTGCAAAAGATATGCTCCTGAAGAGTTCTGTGGTGATTAAATTTTTATGAATTTAATTATATTTTCTCATTGACTTACATTATAATCAGAGAGTGGCTTTATCTACATTTTGGATTAATCTTCAACTGGAGGTGGCTCCCAACAGTTTAAGTTTCCCTGCTTCTCTGTCAAGTAGTTAATAGTTTATAAACAAACATTTAAAGGCACTATTTAAAGGAACCCTTGAGTGAATCCTTTTGAACAACAAAGGATTCTTTGGTAACATTAATAAATAATCATTAGATTGAATGTTCATCAAGCTTTCTTAAATTCAAGCATATCTATTCACAAGACTTTAATGTCCTTTGATAGGATTTCACTGAAATTATATCTCTTTGCCTAGGAATCAGAATCAATCTATTTTATGTGTTTTAGGACAACATCTCACATTACTGATCTTCCCACTTGGTCCAATAGCAGTTAGAAGAGCACTCTGTTCAGAGACTCATGGGAAACACTACTAAAAGTAGATCATGTTACTGAATTATGTGATGCAGTAGGACCTTGTCTTTCATGCCTCAGTAAAAAATTACAGAATTAAAACAAAATGCCACTAAGTCAAGGAGAGAGGTAATTTGAAATGACTAGCCCTCTGGTTTGATTCTTTGGGACAGAATGTGCTTAAGCTGCTCACTCTAGAACTATCTGGACTGTTCTCAAGTAGGTCACTGGAAAGCTTGAATTGAGGATGGAGCTCATTGGCCCCACCATGCCCAACCTCGGTACCATAGCTCTCCCTTGCTCCTCCACAGTACCCTGCCTTCCTGCCCACCACAACTCCTTCTCATCATTATTATTCCTGCCAACAGTCTTAAACCTCCTAATAACTTTTCCTGGACAAGCCAAAGAAAGACATTGTCCTCAGCACCAACAGTATAAAAGCATATCATACTTCACATTGGTCAGGTTTCACTTGGTAGGTTTCTAGAGTATGGTAAGAGATTCCGGGCTGCTACAGAAAGGCAAAACTCTAGGGCTCCTAATGCTTCTCCAGCTGGTTTAGGTAAGGTTGCTCTTGTGTGTCACCTTGACTGACTGGAATTTCTGGACCAGTCTTAATATAATAGCTCACACTGCTGGTTACACATACCCAAAGGGATGTGATTTATGATTAGTTTCAGTCTGACTAGCTTTGTTATTTTTGATAAAAGACCCCCATTTAGACATGACCAATGGTGTGGGGATTGCCTGACAGAGTGGAGGGTGTTGAGTGGAGGAGGGCAAAGGGGGAAAATTTGGGACATCTGTAATAGCATAATCAATAAAATTTCAAAAATAAAAATAAATAAAATCTTAAATAAAGTAAAAGCCCCGTTTATTTTGGAGTAAATGAGTAAGGATTAATTTACATTCTTTATCTTTGGTGACAAGAATATAACTTATAATTCATTTATTTTGAAAATATACTAGAAATAAAAAATTGAATGCAGCACAGAAGAATAAATAGAGTCGGTTTTATTGTAGAAGGGATAAATGATGCTCTTGCCAAATAAATTACTTTCTGTGGCTTATAGAACTGCCTCTCAAGGACTAGACACTGCCTTTCACACTATGCTCAGGAAGCTCCATCCATTTATCTGAATGCACTGATAGGCCTCATATAGGTATAGTTCTGGAGAACCTATGAAATTCTGCAGCTTTTGACGAGTATTTCACTATAGTTATTGTGGCAGGCAAAATTCTAAGGCGAACTCCAATGATGCACACACCCTTTTAAAATTCCCTCCCCTTGCATGTAGGCAGGACCTATGACCTGCATATAACAAACAAAATATGGCAGAAGTAGAGGATTTTGCATGTATAATCAAAGTCCTTAATCAGTTATTTTCATAAAAGAGATTAACTTGGTTGGTCCTAACCTAATCATGCAATCTGTTTAAAAGAGAGTCTAGGAGAGGGAGGAAGATGGCGGCGAGTTAGGAGGAACAGAGTTTACGTCCTCCTACCCACTGGTTGATTTTCTGAGGAACAGGGCGAAAACGCAGCAGTATTCCAACACATATGATGATTGATGCCCAAGATTACAGGGGAATTTGAACATTCACACGGTAAGCAGAGAGCATCGGAAGGAAAGGGTCCCCATCGGGACAA
>PVJI01024837.1:0-21361 GCA_004026765.1 Micronycteris hirsuta | reverse complement strand
TCCTCTTTGGGTCCCGCTTCTTTGGGGTTCTCTGAGCTTCTTGGATTTCCTGGAAGCCTATTTCCTTTGCCAGATTTGGGAAGTTCTCGTTCATTATCTGTTCAAAAATACGTTCAATTTCTTGGTGTTCCTCTTGTCCTTCTGGCAGCCCTATGATCCGGATGTTGGGTCGTTTACAAATGTCTCTGAGGTTCCTGAGACCCTCCTAATTTTTTTGAATTCTTGTTTCTTCCTTCTGGTCCACCCCATTGGTTTGAGTCCCATCTTCCTTTTTTTCCCTATTGGTTCCCTGTAAATCTTCCTCCATTATCTTTATCGTATTGTTCATTTGTTCAACTATTTCTTCCAGTTTTGTGAGCATCATGATTACCAGTGTTTTAAACTAGGCATCTGTTAATTTGGCTATCTCTTCGTCTGTTAGTTGTAATTTGTTCTGATCTTTCATTTTGGCCATTTTCATTCTTTTTTATCTCGGCGCACCTGTCGGAGTCTTAGGTGTTTGTCGGTGCCTGGCAACCTGGGTCGCTTTTTTGTGACGTTTCCTCTGGGGGTGGGGCCTGGGAGGGAGCAATGGCGTCTGCCGTTCACCGCCACTCCCTATCACCCTCTGCTCCCCAGTTCCCCACTGCCTTTTCCGCCAGTCTCAGCCCTGCTGGTTCCCACTGGCCTCTCCGGTTATGCCACCGGCCTGTGAGGTTCACCCGTTGTTTGGGGTTGTGCTTTGGTTAGGTGCTCATGGGGTGAGTTCCTCCGGGCAAACTGCCTCTCACTCCGCTCCTCTGCTCGGTTCTGCCCCGCTTACCGGTCTGGATGTACGTCCTCCCCAACTTCCAGGGTGTTGGACTTCCCTTCAGTTCGATTCTGTCCGTTCTGGTTGTTTATTTTTCGCTATTGAGTTCGTTGTTTAAACTCTCTGGTTGTGAGCAGCAGCGCAGTGCGTCCACCTATGCCGCCATCTTGGCGGAAGTCCTGTCTAGCAACTCAACACCACTGAGCTTGTTGCTCCGAAAGTATCCTGGACTGCCGGGAGCGCGGGCTGCAGGGATCTGGGCACCAGGTTCTTGTCCTGGCCTAGCCTGGAGCCACCCAGCGGCCTTGGGGAGGTCGCCCCACCTCCCTGGGCCTCATGGCCACTGCACCTGCAGCCCTGGTGCGCTGATCAGGAAGGCTGGAAGAGCGGGAAGGCTCTTCTGGCGCAGTGAGCCGGGGTGCGAAATGACGTCATTATATTACTCTTTAATGTGATGCATATGGACAACAGTTAAGGGGGGGGATGAAAAGTGTGAAGTTAGGATGGTGGGGTGAGCCGATGTTTTTAATGTAAATCAAAACCGATGGAGGGGCTTCAACTTGACAGCCCCCGCAGAGCTTCCTTGGCAACCGCTTCCGTGCGGGGAGTGTTTGCTGGGCGTTTGCTGGGCACAGGGGCCTGCGCGGTCGGTCCCCAAGGTGACTCGGCTAAAGAGAGGGGGTGTGTGCCTGACCACCAGGTTCTGCCTCTCTGGGAACCTTTCATTTCACACCTGTGCTCTCCCAAAGCACCGTGCGATTGTGGGCAAGTCACTCAGACTCACTGTGCCTCAGTTTCCTCACCAGTGGAATAAACACGGTGACAGCACCTGATTCATGAAGTTGTGATGACAGAGTGCTTAGGATAGTGCCTGGCGCTTTGCACACGCTAAAGAGGGCTGGCCATCGCTGTTACTGCATCCACGGCTACCAGGCCGCTGCTTCCGTGAGGCGATTCTCTGGCTGAAAGTGCTAGTTAGGCCCTGAAATGCCAAGGTTGCATTTCAAGGTTTGATGCCCAGTCAGGGCACACAAGAGAAGCAATCAGTGAATGCATTGATAAGTGGAACAATGAATCCGTTTCTTTTTCTTTCTCGCTCTCGCTCTCTAAAGCACAGGTGGCAAACACAAGGCCGTCGGGTCCAATCCAGCCCTCTACCTTGTTTTATCCGGCCCAGCACCTTGTTTCTATCCAGCAGCAGCACCGAGCTCCTTGCCCCTCGTTAAGAAGTAGTTACATTTAGCCCTGGCTGGTGTAGCGCAGTGGATTGAGCGCGGGCTGGGAATCAAGCGATCCCGGTTCGATTCCCAGTCAGGGTACATGCCTGGGTTGCAGGCCAGGTCCCTGTGAGGTCCCTGTGAGGGCCATGTGAGAGGCAACCATACATTGCTGTTTCTCTCCCTCTCTTTCTCCCTCCCTTCCCCTCTCTCTAAAAATAAATAAATAAAAATTAAAAAAAAAAAAGAAGTAGTTACATTTATACAGTCCTAACATTACATTCGGCCCTTTGAAGGCAACCGTGAGGCCGATGTGGCCCCCCAGTGAAAATGAGTTTGACACCCCTGCTGTAAAATCAAAAGATAAAAAATTGAAAAAAGTGCTAGTTTCTTTCCTGTGTTCTGTCCCGTTCATTGATCTTTCCTCATCCTTGATTTTTTTTCTTTAAGATTAAAAGGAGAGACAGATAGACAGACAGCCTGACTGACTTTGGAACTTCTGGTTTCTGCCATTCTGTCAAGGTGAAGGCTGCCTGGGGTGCCAGGGACTCACAGCTGATGGTTTGGCCTGGTCAGGACTCGCAAGGTGAAGGGAGCTGACTGATCATCTGGCAGGGAGCTTAGTGAAGAAGTTTTTCTGTCAATCTGCCCCGTGTCTCCTGTCAGTCAGGATGCTTGGTTGTGACAGAAAACCGATGGCAAACGAACTTAAGCAAAAATGGGAATTTATTGATTCATGTAGTTAAACACTCCTGGGATATATGGGCTTCAGGCATGGCTGGATCCGTGTGCCCAAACAATGTCTCCAATCTCAATTCTGCATCTTTCACTCTCTCCCTTCTCTGTCAGCTTCATTCTAAGGCAGAGTTCTCCCCAGCCCCTGATAGCTCTAGAGTATGTCATCATTGCTCTAAGTTCCACAGAAAGAGACATTCTTTTTTCTTAATACTAATTCAAAAGTCATAAAATAAGACTTGGTAGACTGACGTGGGTCACATAGCTACTCTTGAATCAGTCACTTCACCGGAGCAGTTGATGCCCAGGTGAGCAAGCCTGAGTCATGTGGAAACCCCTGAGCTGACGGTGCAGGCAGCCCCTGGAGTCACCTTTCATGCGGCAGGATTTCGTAACTCAGGCTGTGTTATCAGACCAAAGGAGCATGGAGTCCAGGCCAGCTAAGGAGAGCTTCTGATTTTCTGAGTGGCCTTGGGATGCAGGAAGCAAACAGTGACCTCTGGCCAACATTTATTGAGAGCCCTAGAAATACTCTAGAAAATTCTGAGTCCTGGAGTTCAGCAATAAAGAAGAAAGGCAAAGCCACGGCTCCCCTAAGTGAAGTCACATCCATGTGTCCATGCCCAAACCTTGTGCACCTCTTCCTGAGCAACGGCAGACACTGTGCCTTGGCTTGGTCCCCTCTCACCCAGGTCGTTGCCTCAGGGAGGCAGAAGACTGGGCTCTATGCTCCCCTTTATTAGAGATTTCGGCCTACCCTGGACTTATTCCAGACATAACGTGTGGACATGGCAAGCCTGCACCAGTCATTCTTAGTCCCTTCCTGAAAAACTCAGACCTGTATTAGCTCTGGTACCACTGTGTGACTTTGGGCAAATGATTAAACCTGCTGGACCTTCTTCTTCTCACAGGGGAGACAAAATGGTTGGAGTGGGGACCTGCAATCCCCAGTGAGTCTCAGAGTAGGACCTGTGGGGTGGGGATAGGTCACTACGTGTGGCAGCGGGGAGGGCGGGGAGGGCGTGGCGCTCAGCCTGCCCTCACTGGGGGGCAGCGGGGGGACGTGGTGAGGACGGGTGTGCTGTCCGGAGCTGCAGCAAGGTGGCCAGGGAGACGCTGTGACCACAGAGCCATCAGAGTGCCCAGTTCTTCAACAGGCACTGAAATTTGATTTTTTATATGAACTCCCCTGGCTCTGAAATGCTGGCATCTTATTCAAATAGTTTTTAAATTTTTTTTTTTTTAAGATTTTATTTATTTATTTTTAGAGAAAGGGGAAGGAGGGAGAAAGAGAGGGAGAGAAACAGCAATGCATGGTTGCCTCTCACATGGCCCTCACCGGGGACCCGGCCCGCAACCCAGGCACGTGCCCTGACTGGGAATCGAACCGGGACCGCTTGGTTCCCAGCCTGCGCTCAATCCGCTGAGCTACACCAGCCAGGGCTAGTTTTTAAAATTTTTTAAAAATGTATTGATTTTTTAGAGAGAGAGAAACATCACTTTGTTGTTCCACTTATATGTGCATTCACTGGTTGATTCCTGTATGTGCCCTGACCCGGGATCGAACCCACTACCTTGGTGTATCGGGACGGTGCTCTAACCAACTAAGCTAGCTGGCCAGGGCAAAATAGTTTAATACATCGTTGGCCAGATGTCATCTGAGTCACCATGTGCCATCGTTTTGCTCTAGGGACTATGGTGGTGATGGGGCCTGCGCACTGTAAGCCCCCTGTTCTTTCTGCCCCCTGGCGGGGGTGGGGGGAGACCTTTGTCTCTGGGGAGACAGTCAGTCTCAGCGCCTCCAAACCAGAGTGTTCAAGGACAGACAGTTGTGAGAGCTGGTGTCACTGAATCTGATTAAGACCACTTGGTTGGGCCGAGTTTGGAATATTCCAGCAGCTGAGCCTTCCGGGCCTCCCCCCTTGAGCCCTGGGCAGTGCTGCTGAGTGGTGGCCTCAGGGGCAGCAGGAATATCCTCTGGTTGGGTGGGGGGCTGTGTTAGTGTGCTAGGGCTGCTGTGACGAAGGACCACAGACCGGGTGGCCTTCACACCAGACATGGACTGACTGTCAGTCCTGCAGGCCAGACGTCCGACACCGAGGTGTCAGCAGGGTTGGTTCCTTCTGAGGCCGCGAGGAGGACTCTGTTCCGTGTCTCTTTCCCTGCGTCTGGTGGCTTGCTGGCCACGTTGGGGGTTCCTTGGCTCGTAGGTTCTGCTGCCACGTTCTTATGGCGTTCTCCCTGCGTGGAGGTCTCCGTGTCCAAGCCTTTCCGTAAGGACACCAGTCCCATGGGTTAGGACCCACTCTGATGGCCTCTGTCTGCCTTGATTCGCTATGTAAAGGCCCCTCTCCGAGCTGGCCATGTTCTGAGGTCCTGGGGTTGGGACTCTTAACATTTCTTTTCGGGGGGGCACAATTCTCACCAGGCACTGAGTGGGGTCCCTGTGGCTTTGCCCTGGACACTTCTACAAAAGCGCATGTGCTCTGCACCCTCCCCCCCAACCTCACTCACACTCGCCCGGGGACCTTTCTGTTCCCTCCACTTGCCCCCCCCCCGCCCTTCTCAGAAGCTGTTTCTTCCCCTGGACCAAGTTCCTGCCCCCTCAGCACCTACTCACCTTGGAGGTTCTCAACCTAAATCTAATTTCCCCACGCGACACCCTCCTTGACACCTCTTCTCATTCAGACCTGAAGCGGGTCCCCCTGTTCTCAGATTTCCTGCATTTTTTCCTCCATCATGTGCTTATAGAGTCATTTGTGTGCCTGCTTTTAAGAAAGCATGTCTGTTCTGTTTATCCAGCACATAGTAGGTCCTCAATAATTACTTGTCAAAAGAACACATTGGTGAGCGACTTTCCTTCAGGGCCTCCCTGGGCCTCAGTTTCCCCACATGAGAGAGGATGTGCTGGCCATGCCTGTTGCCCCAGGGAGCCCATCACCCCTTGGCCTTGGCAGGATTCTCGCAGCTATTTTGGGCTCCTTTGTTGTTCGCTGAGGCTCCCGTGGTGGTGGCCGTGGTGGTGGCCGCCTCTGCTGTTGGCGAGCACATGCAGGTTGGAACCGGCCCCCAGGAAATGGGAACCTGTTTCCGACAGGCCTGTGCCACTTGGCTTCTGGCAGAGGAAGGAGTACTTCCCTTCCTCCTGGCCCCAAGCCCGGGCCCATCTGCTCCAGGAAGGGTCTGGTCTGGTTGCCCAGTTGCTCTGCCCTGTGAGATGGGAGGGGAGCTCGGGGCTGCCAGCCAGGGGTGCTGGGGGAGGAGGCCTTCGGGGTGGGGGAAGGACCCAAGGTTCAGGCAGGAGGCTCAGGGAAAAGAGCTTTTGGCATCTTGTCCAACCCAAGCGTCCTTGCAGGAAGGTCCCCTTACTCTGGGGCCCTGAAATGCCACGCTCAGCCATCCCTCCCTCTCAGGGGCCGGTGGGGGTTAGAGGGCCCTGGCCGAGCAGTTATCCACGCTTGGTGCATGATGAGCGCCCAGCTGGGTGTCGGCTGTTGCTGGTATTAATGCCAACTGTTGCCTTTTTGTACAGCTTTTTCCTCTTGCGTAGAGTTGATAGGTTTCATTAGATTCTTACAGGACCTGTGTCCCTTACAGGGTCTGTGGCCCCACAAGATCTTATCATCAGGCTGAATGGCCAGGTCCTTGCCTGCCAGGCCTCTTGGCAACCCAGTGGCCTCCAAGCGGCCTTGAGGCCCTGAGGTCTGAACTCCCTTTGCCGAGACCAGGGCTCCCACCGCAGCACAGAGCGCCCACTGCGGTCCCAGCCAGGGTGCGTCTCCGCTCCTCCCTCCTCCAGACCATGAGAGCCAAGGCCAGGCCAGGCGCCAGCGTGCCAAGGAGACTGATTAAAATCGGCTTTGCTGGAAGCAGATGGCTTGGTGTCCTTGGCCTGGAGTGGAGATCGATAAGCAATTGTTTTTCTGTTGGCGAGAAAAAAACCCTCCACTAACTTTCCCAGGTGCTGCCAGGCGCCTTTTCTTTTCAGGAACTCTGCGTCGAGGTCGGGTGGCTCTGGGAGGGGGGACAGCTCCGAGGCCGCTACCCTGCCGTGGGGTGGGCAGGCCAATGCAGCCGGGGCCCTGGAAGCCGCCCAAGAGCAGGCTGGCTCTCTTGGACAGCAGAACCTCCTGGGAACATTCTGGAACACAGCCTGGCAGGTAGTGGGCATTTAATAGGCATTTGTGGAAAGAGGAGCTTTTTGAGCACTCACCGTGTACCAGGCAGGCTGTGGAGCGCGTAGTTCATTTCATAACCCCGTGCCTGTTGGGTGGGTGCCCGTTTCATAGGGAAGAACATGGAGGCCGAGAGAGGCTGTGTCACTTGTCCATGGTGAGTCCAAGCAGGCAAACTTCAGGGGTCCTGCTTTTCCCCTCCTGGGACACTTGGGCCATAAAAGGGACATGTAAAGGGGCAGCAGCTGGGGCCACAGAGCATGTCGAACTTGGGTGGTATTCTCTCTGACGGGGAAGCCGGGACAGGAACACAGTTAACGGCTTCTTTCCCAGCTACAGAAGGGACTGACAGAGGAACAGGAGCCGGGCGGGCTGCGCCCACCCCCCGCCCCCATGGGTAGCACACTAGGCCTCATCATCCTAAGTCCTGTTGTGGCTCCAGTTATTTTCTTACTTTTAAGAAGGTTGCCTCTCGCATGCCCCGCCCCGCGCTGGGGACCCAGCCTGCAACCCAGGCGCATGCCCTGACCAGGAATCGAACTGGTGACCTTTCAGTTTGCAGGGTGGCACTCAATCCACTGAACCACACCAGCCAGGGTGAATTTTTACTTTTAAAGTAAAGGTAAATACAGTGAAAGTCAGTCTGTTCCACCTAGATTGCCCACTTCTGCAAACCAGCAGTTTTCTCTAGAGGCCATGGTTACCATTTTCTCACGTACCTTTCCAGAGATACGTGGTGCCTGCACGATTACGTGCTCACATGTGGCCTCTCCCCCGGGGCCAATGGCAGCGTGTTAATGTTTGGGTTTTTCCTGTGGAACAGGTGTCTTGGAGCTAATTCGTGTTCGAGTGTGTTGAGTTACCTCTTTTAAAGTAAATGCATGGTTTTCTACTGGGATGCGTGTACCTCTGTTTTCTTTGCCCAGTCTCCTATGGATGGTCCTTTTCAAACCACACTACAAAAATAACCTTGTGTGCACAGTATTTTTTAAAAGATTATATTTATTTATTTTTAGAGAGAGGGAAAAGGAGGGAGAAAGAGAGGAAGAGAAACACCAGTTGGTTGCCTCTTGTATGCACCCCGACCGGGGAGGGAACCCACAACCCAGACATGTGCCCTGACCAGGAATCGAACCGGCAACCTTTCAGTTTGTAGGATGATGCCCAATCCACTGAGTCACACTGACCGGGGCATCTTGTACATGCGTTATTTTCTAAATGTGTGAGGTTGTCTGTAGGATGAATACTCAGGTGCAGCATTGCTAAGTCAAAGGTATGTGCATGTGGGATTTTGCCAAATTTTGGTGAATTTCCCTCCATAAGGATGGTATCCACTCATACTCCCTGGAGGCACACCAAAATAGTGTTATTATTACATTTCTTGTCTTTGCCTATCTGATAGTTGAAAAAAAAGGGTTCGTTGTAGTTTTTTTATTCTTTTGGTAAAACGCACATCACACAACACTTACCCTTTTTAGGTGTATGACTCAGTGGCTTTCAGTAGATTCACAGTGTTGTGCGGCCATAGCCCCTTCTTCCAGAACTTTATCACCTCAGACAGACACTCTGGCCCCTTAGACAGTGACCCCCGGTCCCTCTCCACCAGCCTCCAGGGACCTCCATTCTGCTCTGTGTCTGAATTGCCTGCTCCTGGTCCTCCCGCAGGCGAGGTCATGCCGTGCTGCACTCGTCTTTGACGTCTGGCTTGTTTCGCGCGGCATGTCCTTAAGGTTCATCCAGCTTGTAGCACGTGGCAGATCTTCATTCCTTTTTATGGCTGAAGAAGCCAGTGTGTGGAGGGGCCGCGTTCCTTGTATCCATCATCAGTGGACGGCCCTTGGTTGCTGCCACCTCTAGGCTGCTGTGAACGGTGCTGCCGTGAACGTGAGAGTAGATGTGCCCAAGTCCCAGCTTCTGCTTCTTTTTAGTGTGTGCACTCAGGGGAAGACTCGCTGGGACATGCGGTAATTCCACATTCCACTTTGCGTGGTCTCCCCAAACCACTTCGTGGTCGTGTGAATCTGTGGCCCACGCGGTGTCCCAGGGGTGGGCCTTGTCGTCTCTGCACCGTGTCGTCTCTGCACCGTGAACGCTGTGTCCGGGCTGGGACGCCTGTGGCTGTTTTCTCGGTGCCTTTCCACCGGCCTTCCCTTGCTCTGCGAGGGCAGGGACCCCGTCTGCCCACGCCACTGTCCGGGCTGCCTGACATAGAAGCGGTTCCTGAAATACTTCTGGCAGGACTGTCCCAGGAAGGCAAGTGGCATCTGTCTGCCCCTCATCCGGTTCCTCCAGGGAGCACTGGCTTTCTGCTACCATCCTCACCTTCCTCTCTGTTCCCTCACTGCCACCCAGTGTCACCAAGAGATCATTTCTTCCGAAAATCGCTCTCCTCAGCACCTTTGCGACGTGGTGATGAGCGCGGAGTTGCCACCGTCCACATCTGTCGACGTGCTCCCCGAATTCCAGCGGCACCTGTGACATTTGTCCAGCAGAATTTGTTCAAACACATGAACCAAAGGTTAATACTCTGTCCCAGAGACAGAAGGAATCAACAGACTAAGGGAGCGTGTCAATCTTTTTTAAAATCAACCATTTAAAAACGGTTACACACAATTCAGTGGCATCCAGTCCATTCCCAGTCTATCTCGTTCCAGAACATACTCATCCCCCCAAAGAAAGCCCTGGCCCCGTTCGCGGTTGCTCCCCATCTGCCCAGTTCCTTCCCCGTCCTCGGCCACCCTGATCTACTTTCTGTCTCTGTATTTGCCTGTCCAAAGCGTTTTGTAGGGACAGAATTGTACGGATGAGACCTTTGGGTCTGGCTTCTTTCACCAAGCATGATGCGTTTGAATTCAACTAACTAGTAGCGCCTGCCAGCGCCTCGTTCCTCGCTGGCCTGAGTCGCGTTCCCTTGAGTGGACCAGTCCCGCGGTGCTTGCCGCTGTCGGCTGCTGGGTGCGGAGGTTGTGTCCCCGCTGGGCTGTTGTGAGTTGTGCTGTTTGGGTACAGGCCTAGGAACAGCCTCACTCGGTCGTGTGGTGATTCTCTGTTTAATTTTTTGAGGAACCAGCAAGTGTTTGATATCACCGTTTTGGACCCCGTGTGTGCCTTGTTTCTGGCAGGCACCAGCCGAACTAGGAAAACACTAGGTCATCGATTGGCCCAGCCTGGCTCCCCAGATACACAGACCGTCCCAGCTCACCCCGCCTGCCTGTCCTTGATCGATGTGACCCCTGCCCCCCACCTCTCAGCTGAGGATCACTGGCGAGGAGACCCAACTGCTGTGCATGGTGGGCTTTGCATTTGGAGACCTTGGACAAATCCATCAAGCCTCAGTTTCCCCGTTTACACTACAGGGCTCTAATAGCAAACCAACAACTTAGGCCTCTTGGGAGATTATACTGATGTAAAGATGTCCTGTAAACTGGGAAGTGCCGTCTGAATCCCTGCCGTGGCGAAGTGCTGCAGCCCAGAGGTCACCAGGCGGGAGTATCCTTTGGGCCTGCCCAGCATTCAAAAATATTTGAGATAATGGCTAATTAAAAAATAATCTTGAGATCCTATCTAACATTCTGGGTTTAGGGCTTCTTTTGATTTAAAAAAAAAAAAAAAAAGGGTGGGGGCAGGGGGTGGGTGGGAGAACCAGGCAGTAGCGGCCCAGATCCCGGCTTAGCAAGAGTTGGCTTGAGCTGGAAATAGCTGCCCCCTCGGTAGGGGGCGTGCCTGCTGTTACGGGATTTGCTCATACTTAGTTTCCTTTGGAATTGAATTTTGGTTTCTTATTATATGTGTGAGAAGAGGTTTTTAAAACAAGGAAATGTGGAATATTCGTTTCTGTATGGCTCAGAGGTCAGGTTTTGCCAGATTTTTGGGGATGGACGTCAACCCAGGGAGGAACGAGGCATCCACAGCGGGCGGGGCCGCTGACCCTTCCTCTCTCTGCAGGCGGCCCGCGGTGGATGGGAGCGCCCCGGCGAGGCCGTCACATGAGGTCCGCGCACGCACCATGTCATGCGTCTCTAGCCAGCCCAGCAGCGACCGGGCCGCCCCCCAGAATGACCTGCGCGGCGTGGGCGGCAGCCAAGGCCAGAAGCCCTGCGAGGCGCTGCGGGGCCTCTCGTCCCTGAGCATCCGCCTGGGCATGGAGTCCTTCATCGTGGTCACCGAGTGCGAGCCGGGCTGCGCCGCGGACCAGGGCCTGGACCGGGACGCGCCCCTGGACGCCGATGGCGGAGAAGTCCTTCTAGACGCCGGGTCCCAGGCCCGGCCCCACCTCTCCGGTCGCAAGCTGTCGCTGCAGGAGCGGTCCCAGCTGGACGTGAACGGCCGCTGCGTCCAGCCAGCCCAGCCCTCCTCGCCTGTGGGCTCCCCGCAGTCCTCGCCGCGGATGCCCCGGCGGCCCACGGTAGAGTCGCACCACGTCTCCATCACCGGTATGCAGGTGCGTGAGCAGCGACAGCCGAGCCCGGGTCTCCACGTTAGACAGGCTCCCCCAGAATATTCCCCGTGCCACCGGCTGGTTTGGGATGTGACGCCAGGAAACCCAGGTGGGGAGGGCGGAGAGAGGAGGGAAGGGAAATCAACAAAGGATGCGGTCATGGAGCCGGTGACCGCTGGGCACAGGGCGCCATCTGCCTGGGGAACACGGGAGACCAAGAACATAGTCTCAGAGGTGCCCCACACGAGCGCCGGGGCCGGGCCTGTCGCACCAACTCCACGCATTCGCCCGTGAGGGCTGCTGGGGCGAGTGGCCTGCCCCGAGTGTGGGCAGAGCAGCTCGGGGCCAGAGAGCGCCTCCGCAAAGAGCTGTCGTGCTGGTAGTTGGAAATTGTGTTGCGGCTGGGAAATGAGGGTGGCAGGTCACTGAGAGGCCGGCGTTCCAGCATGGCCCCCTTTGCTGGATGTTTGCACCAGACACTGTGCTCAGCGAATTGTGCACACATTTCTGACTCGATCCTTAGGGTAAACTTCTGGGAGGTAGGTCAGAACTCAGACCACCTGCCCTCCAAATCCGGGTTCACAGGGCGCTGGGTGATCTGTGCCCCCTTTCTCCTGTATCATCTCCTGATTCACAGACTTCCACCCACACTGTTTCCTGAGATTCCTCAGACACCCAGGCTCATACCTTTGCTCTCCCCTCTGCTTGGAAGCTCTCCCCTTTGCAAGGTTACATCCTTCTGACATCTGACTCTCAGCCTAAATGTCACCTCCTTCGAAAGGCCTCTTGGACTCCCTCCCTAAGCAGCTATCAGCCCCCAGGCCCTCTGTCCTGTTGCCCTGCGGACATTGCTTCATAGTGCTCACCGCCATCTGATTGTGTTGTGTGTTTGTTTGGTTGCTTAGTGCCGGTCTCCCCCCAGCTAGAATGTCAGCTCCACAGGGCGTGGTCCAGTTCACCTTTGTGTCCCCGGCACAAGGCCTGCCATGTAGTAGGAGCTCAACAATATTTGTTGAAGGAATGAATGCATTTAATGGGGAGAAGCTTGGAAGTCAGGAATGGCTTTTTAAAGGGGCTGATGTTTAACTGCATGTTGAGGACCACGTAGAACTTCCACAGTTGGAGATGCGCACACACAGGCAGGGTCACTGCAGAGGGAAGGTAGAGCACGTGCAAAGGCCCAGAGGCTGCCCTGGCTGGTGTGGCTCAGTGGATTGAGCACTGGCCTGGGAACCAAAGGGTCACCAGTTCAATTCCCAGTCAGGGCACATGCCTGGGTTGCAGGCCAGGTCTCCAGGAGGGTGCGCACGAGAGGCAACAGCACATTGATGTTTATCTCCCTCTCTTTCTCCCTCCTTTCCCCTCTCTCTATAAATAAATAAATAAATAAATACAATCTTAAAAAAAAAAAAAAGGCCCAGAGGTGGAAGGCATGAGGTGGGGGGAAGGGTGGCCAGGGGTTCAGTTAGCTAGAGTATGGGGCCTTTAACAGGGTCACCACCCAACAACTCCTGCCTCCTTCCCGCTCGCCCGGAAGGCAGCCACATGCCCCCTCCTCACCCTCCGCTATAAGAGAGGCTGGGAAATGACATTGGCCAGCTCAGACTGTTGCCACCCCTGACTTCCATTTATAAGGAAGAAAGGGAAGACTGGTATTTCATGGTCAGCGAGGCAACTCTGCCAAGGCCAGAGCTGTAGAGGGCTTCCCAGGCCAGGCAGTGGAGTTGGGACCTGACCCTGGAAGCTGCAGTGAGCTACCATGAACAGAGCAGACCTTTGGAAGATGAACTCAGCAGCGTGTGAGGGTTGGGTTAGGAAGTGGTGAGACCCCTTCGGATAGCACCTGCTCTTCCTGTCTCATCCCTCCAGGACTCAGAGTGAAAATAACGCTGGAGAGGAACACCGCAAACAACCGGAAGTGTCTACCAGTGAGGGGAGGGCCCCGTGAGCCGCGGGGTGCAGCGGGGTGCAGGCCAAAGCTGCAGGTCACGTGTGTGCTGTGGTGTGGGACGCTCTTCAGTGAGAGGAAGTTGAGAAATAATTTAGTGTGGCACCACTTACTCCTCCTCTACCCTACCCCATATATGTGTGCCTTTAATAGAAAACAGCCTGGGACTTTAGATACACCAGGCTGACCTCAAGATTTGGGGGAGGGTTACAGTTGTGGAGGCGAACATTCAAGGGCAGTGCTGGGCGTATCTGTAGCACGTGAAGCTCTGTTTTCTACCGTGTTTCTTTTTCTCGGTTTTCTTCTTGTACCGTCTGACAATCCCCCCTGACCGTACCGGGGTGTAATTAAAGTACAGTAAACTGCACGTATTTCAAGGGTATGATAGGCTCAGGTTTGGTGTAGTTGTACATCTGTAAAACTGTCACCCCGGTCAAGATCACAGACTTTTCCAGCACTCCCAGCAACGCATCCCTCCCCTGCCCACTTCCCCACATAACCGCCCACCTGATTTTAATCATTACGGATTCGTTTGCAAGTTCTGGGACTTCATATAGGTGGAGTCATCGAACATGCGCTCTTTTATAGCTTAGCTTCTCTCACGGCATGATGATGTTGAGGCTTGTCCATGCTGCTGCCGACACCAGTAGTTCCTTCCTCTTTGTTGCTAAGTATAGAGAATTCCATCGTTAAAAAAAAAAAAAATTAGCCCTGGCTGGTGTGGCTCTGTCAGAGTGTTGTCCCTTACACCAAAAGGTGGGTTTGATTCTCGGTCAGGGCACATATGGGAAGTGACTGATTGACATTTGTCTCTCACTTCAGTGTTTCTCTCCCTCTCTTCTGCTCCCTCTAAAGTCAGTAAGCATGTCCTCAGGTGAGGATTAAAAAAAGTTCCTGGCTGGTGTGACTCAGTGGATTGAGTGCCGGCCTGTGAACTAAAGAGTCACCTTTGGATTCCCAGTCAGGGCACATGCCTGGGTCGGGTCAGGTCCCCAGGAGAGGGCGTGTGAGAGGCAACCACACATTGATGTTTCTCACCCTCTCCCCTTCCCTTCCCCCTCTCTAAAAATACATAAATAAAATAGTTTAAAAAAACTCCATTGTTCTCAGGTGCTCTGGCTTGTTTATCCATTTACCTGTTGTTGGACTTTTGGGTTGTTTCCAGTTTTGGTGTACAAGTCTTTGTCTGGAAACAAGTTTCCACTTCTCTTGGGTGAATACCCAGGAGCAGAGCAGCTGGGTCGTAGGGTAGGTGTATGTTAAGAAATTGCCAAAATGCTTTTCGAAGAGGCTGCACCATTTTAAATTCTCACCCACAGTGTGTGAAGGTTCTGTATGCCCTAAATTCTTTGGTTAGTCTTCCTGATTTTAACTAATCTGTTGAGAGTGGTTTTAATTTATATTTGTCCATGGTTAATGATGTTGAGCATCTTTTCATGTGCTTCTTGGTCATTTGTATCTTCTTTGGAGAAACGTCTTTCCAAATCTTTTGCTCATTTAAAAAATATTGGGTTGTCCTCTTATTAATGAGTTGGAAGAGTTCTATATATATTCGGGATCCCAGTCCTTTGTCTTATATATACACGAGTATATACGTGTTGCAAAAAGTTTCTTTCAGTGTGCGGCTTTCATTTCCTTGATTGTATCTGGAAGAAGGAAAGTTTTCATTTTGGTGAAGTCCATTTCATGATTTGTTTCCTTTTGTGTTTTGTACTTTTTATGTATCATCTAAGAAGCCTTTGTCCCACAGTTGCTTCTTGTACCACTTTGCATTTTTACTGGACAACATGGTCATGCATTACTTGTTTAATTGAAGTGAAACTTGTATAAATGGAAACAAACTTTAAAAATGGGTGTTACATACTGTTCAATTACTTTTTTGCAACAAATAAAAGTTGCTCTTAGCAGTCAGGACCCTGGTCACCCTGCAGAGGGGCCAGTGACTGGGGATGCTTCTGGGGAGTAGGGAGTGCCCTCTTTCTTGATTTGGGTCCTGGTTGCAAGGGTTTGTCTCGTTTGTGACAAATTCATCTAGCTGCAACCTTACTGTTCCTGTTCTGTGTGTTTCTGCTTTTCTCCAGGATTGTGTACAGCTGAACCAGTATACGCTGAAGGATGAAATTGGAAAGGTAAGTGTCCCGGAGCTGGGACGTCTCAGATACTGGGGGTGGGAGAGGGTCCTTGGAGGCAAGGGTAGGGCAGGGTTTCGTGATGAATGGTCCATGCGTTTTGTTTTTAATGTCATAATATTAATGTGTTTCTGCAGAAGCACAGACGGCGTTCAGGGAAATCCCATATCACTATGGTGATAGTTGCATCAGCTCTTATTAGTGTTGTTTTTTTTTTTTCTCCCCTAAATTACTCTCACATCTGTTTTTTGCTTTTGTTTCAGCCAATGGGCAGTATCATTACAGGGGTCCAAAACTCACATGCCAGGCCCTGGCTGGGTAGCTCAGTTGGTTAGAGCATTATCCCAATATACACCAGTTACCAGTTCGATCCCTAGCCAGGGCACATTACAAGAATTAAGCAATGAATGGTCGTATAAATAGGTGGAACAACAAAATTGATGTTTCTCTCTCTCCCTAAATCTCTCCCTCCGTCCTTTCCTCTCTTTCTCTCCCCTTTCTTCTCTCTCTCTAAAATCAATGAATAAAAATTAAAAAACCTCACATGGCAATAGAGAACAAATGCAAATATAATTGAGCAAAGCATGCTGGGTATGACAGTAGGGAGTGGTGGGGACTGTGGCCAGCAGTTGACAAGGAAATGCGGGCTCTGTGCCTGAAGCACACTAGGTTGACGAGCAGAGAGTAGTGAATCTCTAGCAAACTAACATACAGACGTGATTATGGCTCGAGTGGTCAGAGCATCTGATTTTCCGAGGCTGGGAACCTGGATTTTTATATCCAATCTGTCTGTTTTCAAATGTTGGCAACTAATTCAAACTTTCTAAAAACTACAGATCCCACAAAATACAGCTGCAGGAAGGACTTGTTTGGTGGGCTGCCAGTCTGTAACCTGTAGTGGGGTCCTCATTGTGCAGATCCTAATTTCTGACTATATGTCATGTTCCTCTCCCTGCATCCAGGGCTCCTACGGTGTGGTCAAGTTGGCCTACAATGAAAATGACAATACCTACTATGTGAGTATCCATGCCCCACTGCCTGCCCCCATGCCCGTCCAAAGCAGGAAACCTCCTTTCTAGCGCTCAGCTGCTGGAAGGTTTTCTGAGCCGTTGTCTCATTTTATTGTTGGCTTATGCTCATGCTGTGCATTAGGAGGGACGTGCTGTCCCCACTTCGCAGATGGGGACATAGGGAGGTGAAGTGAGGGCTCAGGAAGGAGGAATGAATGAGTGAATTCAGCAGACATCTCATATGCTGACTCTGGGCTACCATTTCTACAGCCTCCATAGCGCTGTGAACCAGGAGGTAGTGAGCCAAATGGCCCTTGGAGCTGAGGCTTTGGAATCAGTCCAATGTGGGTTCAAATCCTGCCTGTCCCATGTGCCAACGGCCCAACCTTGGGCAAGTGGCGTAACTGCTGAACCTCAGTTTTCCCTTGTGCAACACAGCAAGCCACCCCGCCCCGTGCCCGTCGCTCCAGCTCACTCCTGTCTGGATTCAGGAGCACTGAGTCCAAGGTTTGTGCTCTGCCAGCTGGAGAAGCTGCTCTGAAGCCTTGGAAGCGCCCGTGAGGCTTGGGGGACCCTGGGAGTCCAACCTTCATATAATCTGCTGCTGTCTGATGTCATCTGGTGACAAGGCACTCACTGCACTGTCCCCAACAACCAGGGAGCCAAGAGCCTGGGAGTGGAGGAAGTGCCCCCTCCCTGCTCCTCCCTCCTCCAGGCTGTAGTCAGGATGCGCGGCCTTTTCTCCCACAGGCGATGAAGGTGCTGTCCAAAAAGAAGCTGATCCGACAGGCGGGCTTCCCACGTGAGTCTGGCGGGCCAGGTGGGCCAGGGTTCTGAGGTGCAGGGGCTGGGGCGAGGCAGAGAAGGTCCCGCTGAACAGTGTCCCCTGCAGCCTGTCCTGGGTTGATGCCCCAGAGACAGCACTGGGCCTCCTAACTGAGGGTTTCTTAAAAATATTAAGAAGTATTTATTAATGTAATATAGGTTGCGAGTCAAACAATCCATTGGAGGAAAACAGTTTGGCAGTTCCTGAAAAAGCTGAATAGGAAGTTACTGTATGACCCAGCAGTTCTCCTCCCAGGGGTACACCCCAGAACAGCACACGTCCACAGGAGACCTGTCCACAGAGGCAGCACTTACAGAGCCCCAGAGTGGAAACTGCCCAAGGGCCTGTCAACAGATGAGAGGATAAACAAAAGGAGGCCCCTCCTAGTGGAACAGTGTTCAGCCATAAAAGGAATGGCATGCTAATTCCTGCTAAATGTAAATGAACCTCGAGAACAGGATGCTGAGTGAGAGAAGCCAGTCGTAGGAAGGTTGCATGTTGTATGATTCTCTTTAGACAAAAAGTCCAGAATAGAAAAACCCATGGAGAAAGCAGATGGGGAGTTTCTGGGGGGCGGGGGTGTGGAGAGTGGGGGAAGACTGCTGATAGATAGGTATGGGGTTGGAGGGGGGGCATGAAAATGTTCCGGATGAGATGGTGGGGATGGCGGCATAACCTTGTGAATGCACTAAAAACCATTGCATTATAGATTTCAAAATGGTGATTTTTAAAACATTTAAATATCGTGATGTATTTGAACTGTATCTCCCCCCCCCCCAAAAAAAAGCAAAGAACAGAATGGCGTATCACAGAGAACAGCAGGTTCTTGCCCTCCAGGCAGCTCCCGTTTGCCCTCTCAGGGGCTGGTAATGGCGGCACGTGGTCCGCGTAGACCTGCGTGATGAGCGTGTCAGAGGCTGCGGCAACCTAGGCTCCCGCCAGCCTTGCTGGGCAAAGTGTCAGCAGGGCCTAAAGCAGGGCGTAGATAAGAAAAAACAGGAACCGCATCCTCTCGCCAGGACCCCGGTTTATCCTGCTCATCTGAACTCTCAGCCAGATGATACCTTGTGCCATTATTTCTTCATGTATCAATTTTCGTATCAATACGTCTGCCTCTGACTTCCTTTGAAGACAGATGAGGATCTCCAGTGCTTAACCCACTCCTCCCCTCCCTTTCCCAGCCCGGCAAGGAAAGGACACCCTGCTGTTCAGCTCCGCCTCTGCCTCCTTGTTCCGCAGGTGCAGCAAGTGCCTCCCAAACTGCTCCCTTTGTAAGAGGAGGCGTTTAGGTTTAGCACCCTCCTTTCCTTTCCCTTTGAACCCCCCTCACATCCCGCTGCTCACACCTGCGCCTTGCTTTTTCTTCTGCAAGGCTGGTCACGCCTACATTCCGTGCCGTGGATCACACTCAGATCCTTGCTGACATAGGGCATGCAGCCTAGTAAGTTTTAACCGTGGGTCTTCCCATCACTGGGACCTTTTGACTGTCGGTCACTGCAGGGCCAAGCAGTGAAAAGATTGCTTTCCTTTTTGGCATAGTCTTTTTTTTTTTTTTTTTAAGTATTTTATCTTAAAACAAGTCTGTAAAGGTAGAAATCACAGACGAAAATACAAATTACTCGGACAGGGTAGCAAATCAGGTTTTGGCAGGACTTGAGTTTGGAAGCGCGGCGTGTTTGAGGGCATCCTGAAGTCCAGCCGGATCCTGTCCCCAGCCCTTGTCACTCGTCTGTGAACACTTTTGTCATAGTCTCCCGTTGTGTTGTAGTTGTTGTTTTTGTCTCGTCAGCTCTTAGTCTTTTCCTGTCTGACCCCATTTTATGTCGGCTGTTTCAGGAGTCGAGGCGATGCGGGGTGATGTTTTGAGCCCCAGGGAGGGGAAGTGATGAACTCACCGATGTTTGAGATTGCGCAGACAGACCCCCAGCGTCTCTCCTCCTAACCTCAGTGAACGGACCCTGGCGGTGGCCAGGGGCGCGGGATGGGAAGGAGGGCTGAGCCTGAGCGAGGGGCCTGTGCTTCCAGCCGCCCTCCTTGTCAGTCGGCGGCAGGAGAGGCGGGTGCGGAGAAGGCTGCGCAAAGCCCCTGGTGGCATCCGGCGCTCCAGCCCTCTTTGCTCGCCATGACCCTGAGATGGTCTGTGTCTCCTTCAGGTCGCCCCCCGCCCCGAGGCACCCGGCCAGCCCCAGGGGGCTGCATCCAGCCCAGGGGCCCCATCGAGCAGGTGTACCAGGAAATCGCCATCCTCAAGAAGCTGGACCACCCCAACGTGGTGAAGCTGGTGGAGGTGAGGTTGGTGGGGGGACGCAGAGGAGCGCCTGGCTCTGTTTTTACCTGGATGCCACACCCAGTAGCTGCCTGCTGGGCTGAGTAGCAGTCAGGGATTCAGGCTCCTCCCCCCGGTATTTGATGTAATCCCGCCCCTCTCCCCTCACTCTCTGCCACATTCTACAGCTGGAGAGATTGAGAGGCTCAGATGGATACTGAGGCTGGCCCTTCGCTCACTTCTGTCACTTTGGACCTGGTTCTCTTTCTGCTTTGTGTGTGCGTGGTTGTGGCACCAAAGCAGCCCTATACCTGTAAACACGTGGGCACAGCTGAGTTGCGATAGGACTTTATTCACAAAGCTGGGCAGCCGGCCGGTTCGGTCTGTAGCTGGCTAGCTGCTCTGGGCCAGCGGTTCTCACACTTTGGTGTCCAGCCTCGTTTACGCTCTGAAAAGTGATTGAAGACCCCAACAAACTTCTGCTCGTGTGGGTTGTAGTTACTAATACTTGCCGCAGGGGAGTTGAAGACTGAGGAATCTAAAAATTATTTATTAGTTCATGTACCACAATAATCCTACTTCATATTAATATCAGTGGTATACTTTTATGAAAATAACTATTTTCTGAACAAAAAAATGTAGCGGGAAGAGCGGCGTAGTTTTACACTTTTGCCGGGGTTTGTTACTGTGAATGCCTGGCTTCACGGAAGACAGCCGGGTTCTCATACCTGCTCCTGCATGCAGCCTGTCATGACGTCACGTGCCATGCGGCTCCCGGAAGAGCCCGTTGAGAATGAAAAAGGCAAATACTGTCTTCGTTTTAGAGTAAAAACAGTTTTGACCTCGTGGACCACCCCCCCAGAAGCATCTTGGGGACACCCAGAAGTCCCTGGACTGCATTTAGGGCACCTCCAGTCCAGGTGACAAGGACTTGTAAACAGTGTGTGAGAAGCACTTTATCGACCATGTGTTCACAGTCCAGTGGAAGTGCGAGTAGGCACAGCCAGCTCAGCCTGAAGTGGCTGAGGGAGGCTTCTCAGGGGAAGTGATGTTCGAGGTAGCCCAGTTGCTCCTGGATGGAGAAGACAGGGAAGGGTAACCCAGGGGAAGGAACAGCATGTGCAAAGGGCCAGAGGCCTCTGTTTGGAGAAGTATGTCCTGACCTTTGATAGGTGTGAGTCAGTAGCCACACTGCCTGGGGCCCATGGGGGACAGGACTCCAGATGGGCCAGGCACTAGGTGTGCTTCTCCCCCGCTCGACACAGGGCTTTGAGCTCCAGGTGGGCTGCCCTGGGCCTCTGCCTAGAGGTCACCACTTTCTCAGGGCTCTTGTCCTATGGATCTTGGGTGGCTGGGGAAGGTGAGTGTGATGTGGGAAGAGGTAGGGGGACCAGTCTAGCCAAGGAGCCTGCCTTTGTTTCTTCTGAAAGAAGAGAGGCTGCAGGATCTTGAGCAGGCACGGTAGAGGGCGCCCAAGGGCGCTAGTAAGCGAGTGACTCTGGGCCCTGGCGGAATCTCCCTTCCCACTGCACTGTGGCACGTGGCTCTCTAGCCACCAAGACTGTTTGTTTATTCACCAGGTATTTCCTGAGCACCTACTCTGTGCCTCACCCCGTACAGGGCCCCACGGAGGCAACCACGGTGTATCCACAACCTGGTGCCTGCCCTTTGGGGAGAAGGAGAGATTTGGTAGAAATAGGGAGAAGGTGGAAGCAGAGGCTGCGAGAGCAGGAGACAGAGAAAGTGCCGTGGCACTTCCAAGCGGGAGGCATCGTGTCCTGTTGGGGTGGGGGAGAAGGGGTCAGGATTTGAATTTGCATCTTGAGG
>PVJI01024836.1:0-21253 GCA_004026765.1 Micronycteris hirsuta | reverse complement strand
GACAGTTACCTACAAAGGAATTCCCATAAGACTGTCAGCTGATTTCTCAAAAGAGACCTTACAGGCAAGAAGGGGCTGGAGAGAAGTATTCCAAGTCATGAAAGACAAGGACCTACATCCAAGAATACTCTATCCAGCAAAGTTTTCATTTAGAATGGAAGGGCAGATACAGTGCTTCTCAGATAAGGTCAAGTTCAAGAAGTTCATCACCACCCAGCCTTTATTGTTGAAATGTTAAAGGAAGTTATATAAGGTATGGAGGAACATCAACAGGGGAGTGGTAGGGGGAGAGGGTGGGAATGGGGCAAAGAATAAGTAGCATAAATGGTAGGTAGACAACAGACAGGGAGAGGTTAAGAATAGTATAGGAAGTGCAGAAGCAGAAGGACTTATGTGTATGACCTATGGACAAAACTAAAGGGTGGGGAAAGGGGGGGTAAGGGGGTGGGGGGCAAGAAGGGGGGGAAGAGTGGGACAACTGTAACAGCATAATCAATAAAATATAGTTAAAAATTTAAAAAAATAAAGTTTCTCAAAGGTCTAAATACATATATACATTAGCCTTCTAAGTAAAAGTATCCTCAGCTTTTTGAAAGTTTGTGTTACACTACTTCAATTTTACAAAAGACCTGCATGAGTATAAGTCCTCACTTAACACTGTGGACAAGTTCTTGGAACTGTGGCAAAATGGTGTATTTCAAAATCAACTTTAACAAAGGTTGATTGATATAAACAAGAGTTAAGTTACTACAGCATCTCCTCACTGTTATAACAAAATGATGATGAATGAAACAGTATCATTAGAGGACCTGTTTTACTAACTGCAAGAAACTGAAGAGGTTTTTTACCTTTACAATAAAAAGGCTAAAGCAAAAATAGCATTCCTCATTTGTTTTGCAGTGAGCTGACATAGAGGCAGTGTGTACCCCAAACAGCCAGAGTGGCACCACCAAGCTCCTTGCCTGCATCCACCACTCCTACTATTTATACTCAGAAAGAATCTTGAAAGCTGCTGAAGTGCTGCTAGCAGCAAAGGAGTCTCTTTTAGTCCATTCAGAAATGGATAAAATGGAAAATCTCCTGAGAGTACCAATGGCTGTACAAAGCATAGTGTGTGTTTATATCATTCCTGCTTTTACTATATGTCAGTGTTATTTTAGTTCTATGCATTATTTGGTATGATTCAGTAGGGTATTTTGTGGGTCTGGGAATACTCAAAATTTTTTTGATGTACATTAATGGTAATTGCTTCTTCGCTTTACACCTTTTCAGCTTACAAAGGTGTTTTTTTTTTTTAATTTATTTTAGAGAGTGGGAAGAAGGGAGAGAGAAACATCTATTTGTTGTTCCACTTATTTATGAATTAATTAGTTGATTCTTGTATGTGCCCTGACTGGGGAATCAAACCCACAACCTCGGGGTATTGGGACGATCCTCTAACCAACTGAGCTACCTAGCCAGGGTAGCTCAACTACAAAGGTTTTAAAGGAACACTACTTTCAGACAGTAGGGAAACCTGTACTTGATTATGTCCTAGGAATTTTCAGTACAAACTAACCCTTATTTAAAAAATCTCCCTCACAATCTTAATTCATTGCACTGATGGTTAAGAATGATGGAGAGAGACTTCCAGTCAAGATGGAGGCATAGGTAGACACGCTTCACTTCCTTGTTCCACCACAAAAAGAATTACAACTAAATCTAAAAACAACCCCCAGAATTGTCAGAAAATCTAACTGTATGAAAGTCCGACAACCAAGGATTTAAAGAAGCCACATTCATCCAGATGGGTAGGAGGGGCAGAACAGACACAGGCGGTCCCACATTTGCCTGTGGTAGATAAAAATCAGGAAGGACGGATATCTTGGGAGTGAGGAATCCCAGCCCCAGGCCAGACCACACAGCCCAGTGGGGGTTGGGGTGGTGGAAGGGTATGCCACATTTTCAGGGAACTCCACTTAAAGGACTTACATGGTCTTAAAATGGACACAAACCCACACACACTGGGAGTCAGCAGCAGGGCAACAGCTGGAAGAGCACCAGTTGCATTGAGGGAGTGGGTGAATTCTCTGGAAACAGGGCAAGGATCAGGCAAACCTCCAGAAGCCCAGCAATGGCATAGTCCCCTTTCTGAGCACTGCCCCCACACACAGCCACAAAGCAGTGAAGCTGGCGATTACCTAAGGTTCCGCTCCACACAACTTATAGGTGCTTTTTCTGCATTAGACCACACTATTAAGAAAGGGAGTCAAAGCAGCTCTATCTAACACACAGAAACAAACACAGGGAGGCTGCCAAATCCGGGAGACAAAGAAATTTGGCCCAAATGAAAGAACAGAACAAAACCCCACAAAAAGAACTAAATGAAATGGAGATAGCCAACCTACCAGATGCAGAGTTCAAAACACTGGTGATCAGGATATTCAGAGAACTCACTGAGTATGGCAACAACATAATGGAAGTAATGGAGGTTACATTAAATGAAATAAAGAAAAATCTACAGGGAACCAACAGAGAGAGGAAGGAGGCCAAGAGGCCATGATTAGAACAACTGTACAAGCATAATCAATAAAATATACTTAAAAAAAAAAAAAAAAAAAAGAATGATGAAGAGAAGCAGAGGGACAGGAGGACATGCTATCCCAGGACACCAATTATAAATAATATAATCTTATTTTTTAAAAAATAACTGTAGGATTTTGTTGTTTCTTCCTCAACAATAAAACACTTTTGTGTGTCACCACTAAGCCTAAATAATACATAGTTTTGAAATCAACACTGGGGTATCAAACAAGGAATGACCAATGCCTTCAAGTAGAATTTGTGTCTCACAAAAGGACTTTCAGTAAATCTATATCCCAAATACTCAATACAGGCTATAACTGGTTTTTCTGAACTACAGCTATAAAATTGTTTCGCCTGACATCCACAAAACTTTCAAAATATTTTATTTATTTATTTTTAGTGAGAGGGGAAAGGAGGAAGAGAGAGAACATCAAGGTATAAGAGAAACATCACATCAGTTGCCTCTCGCATACCCCCAACCAGAGAAATGGCCCACAACTCAGGCATGTACCTGACTGGGGTCCAAACCAGCAACCTTTAGGTCACCAGGATGGCATTCAATCCACTGAGCCACACCAGGCAGGGTAAATCCACAAAACTTTTAATTACAGTAGTCAAATAATTCAAAGGAATTCAGTGGCCCTCCATAACTTGTGTCTCCTTCATTATACATAAAGAACTAACTTAATAGTCTACATTTAACTAGTATGTAGGAAAAGAAATACTAGGAAGGAGGGTGAGAAAGACAAACCTCACAAATAGGCCATATTAGAAATAAGATTTTGAAAGGAGGAAAAAATAAACTTGTGAAGTCATTTCATGTTTTATAGGTGAAAAAGTGAAGCAGCTTATAAGCAAGGAAAGAACTAAAGTTCACATTATAAGTGGTATTTTTCCCAGAATTATTTATTCCAACAAATCTGTAAGTATTATAACTTAATCCATAAAACGGATTGCAATGTTGAAGAGTTTAAATGAACGCATGAATTCTGAGTATTTCAGTTAAGGAAAACAGGAAATGGCCTGTGAGTCTTTTAGGAATGACAGAATTCCAAAATTAACCTGTTTCCTTGGACGTAGCTCTTTAGTACAGTCTGGGCTAGATGGATCGCTGCTCTGGCCCAGCACAGCATTTCTTCTGTAGATGACTAATTAAATTCATCGTTAGCTACTGTCCATATAGATAAGAAACTGTGTATATGCCAACATCCCTGTTTTCAACTTGGTAGGTTAATAAAAGGATTGTTGCCCGTCTGAGGACTGCTGGTACACTAAAACAGTTCATAAAAAAAGGCACAACTCTCAAAAAACTTCCGGCCAAGATAGAGGCATAGGTAAACATGCCTTCTTCCTTGCACAATTATAGAAGAAATTACAACTATACTACAAAACAAATATCATCCAGAATTGTCACAAAATCGAGCTAGTGGAAGTCCAACAACCAAAGTTTTAAAGAAGTCACATTCATCCAGATGGATATGAGGGGCAGAGAAGCTCGAAGAAGTGCAAAGACTGTACAGAACAGGTGGTCCCACATCCAAGTGCGGTAAATAAAACTCAGAAGACACACCTTGAGAGTGAGGGATCCAGCCCCACACTAGAACACGCAGCCCAAGGTTCCAGCTCGAGGAGGTTAAGACCCTATAACTGTTGGCTGTAAAATCCAGTTGGGTTGGGGTGGTGAAGAAACTGCAGGACTCACAGGAGCCTCCTCTTAAAGGGCCCAAAACAGACTTAAGACTTACACAGACCCACTCCCTCTGGGATTCAGCACCAGGGCAACAGCTGATAGGGCGGGCACAAGTGGCATATGGGGAGAAAGTGAAGTTACTGGCAGAAGGGTGAGTGCTAAGAGACAGCTTCCCCTTGGACAAAGCTCCAGAGGCCAAGCAGCAGCATTGTTCCCTTTCTGAGCCCTCCCCCACACAGAGCCACAGAGTAGTGACACGGGTTGCTCCACCCTGGCAATTACCCAAGGCTCTGCCCTATGTAACTTACACATGTGCTTTTCTACAATAGCCCATGCTACTATGACAGAGAGTCAAAGCAGCTCTACCTGATACACAGAAACAAACACAGGGAGGCTGCAAAATGAGGAGACAAAGACATATGGCCCAAATGAAAAAAAAAAAAAACAACAGAACAAAACTCCAGAGAAAGAACTAAACAAAATGGAGATAAGCAATCTATCAGATGCAGAGTTTAAAACACTGGTTATTACGATGCTCCAGGAACTCACTGGGTACTTCAACAGACCCAGACAGAAACGAAGGTTACATAAGTAAAATAAAGAAAAATGTACAGGGAACCAACAGTGGAGGGGATGAAGCCAAGAATCTAATCAACAATTTGGAACATTAGGAAGAAAAAACATTCAATCAGAACAGCAAGGGAAAAAAAGAATTAAAAAAAAATGAGAATAGGGTAAAGAGCCTCTGGGACATCTTCAAACGTACCAATATCCAAATTATGGGGTGCCAGAAGGAGAAGAAGAAAAGCAAGAAATTGAAAATTTGAGAAAAAAAAAATGAAAGAAAGCTTCCCTAATTTGGTGAAGGAAATAGATATACAAGTCCAGGAAGCACAGAGAGTCCCAAACAAAAGAAACCCAAAGAAGCCCACACCAAGACACATCATAATTAGAATGCCAAAGGTTAAACATAAAGAGAGAATCTTAAAAGCAGCAAGAGAAAAGGCAGAGAGTTACCTACAGGGGAGTCCCAATAAAACTATTTCAGCTAATTTCTCAAAAGAAACTTTGGCAGGCTAGAAAGGATTGGCAAGAAATATTCAAAGTCATGAAAAGCAAAGACCTACAACCAAGATTGCTCTACCCAGGAAAATTATCATTTGGAATTGAAGGACAGATAAAAAGCTTTCCCAGACAAGAAAAAGCTAAAGGAGTTCATCATCACCAAACCAGTATTATATAAATTGTTACAGGGTCTTCTTTAAGAAGAAGAAAAAAAAATATGAACAATAAAATGGCAATAAATTCACAACTATCAACAACTGAATCTAAAAACAAACTAAGCAAACAAGCAAAACAGAAACAGAATGATACATGTGGAGATCATTTGGAGCGTTATCAACTGGGAGGGGAAGGGGATGAATGGGGAAAAGGTGCAGGGATTAAGATCTAGGAAAAGATCAGGTAGGGAGGTAAGGACAAAAAGCATAGTATATTCAATATTAAAAATGTAATACTTAACTTCTAGCCAAGATAGAGGCATAGGTAGACACATTGTGCCTCCTCACACAATCAAAAGAGGAAAAACAACAATTAAAAAAAAAAAAACAGCTAGAACTGACAGAAAATCGAACTGAGTGGAAGTCCAACAACCAAAAAGTTAAAGAAGACACATTCATCCAGACCGGCAAGCAGGGCGGAGCTGGAAGGAGAGCGCACGGGGAGACGGCGGTTTGCGGAGCGGTACCGGCAACGCTCCAGCAGCCAGGAGAGACCCACAGTGGGCGCGCCTGGCCAAAACGCTGCCCGCGCACTCAGCGAAACCCGGACCCAGCAGGGCCAAGACTGGTGGACCAGGCGGTCCCTCATTCGAGCACAGATAAACCGGGAGAAAAAGCTGGGGAGCTGAGCAGAACTCGTAACCCACCATCGTAGGGAAATAAAGCCTCAAACCACCGATTGAAAACACCTGTGGGGGTTGAGGCGGGAGGAACTCCCAGCATCACAGGAGAGTTCGTTGCAGAGACCCACAGGGACTTGGAAATGTGCAGGCCCACCCACCACAGAGCCAGCAACGAAGAGCCCAACTTGCTTGTGGGTAACGGGGGAAGTGCAGAGAGCGAGCAAGCGCCATTATTCTCTCCCGCCCTACCCCCACAGGCAGCATCACAACACAGTGAAGTGGGTTGTCCCATCCTGGTGAACATCTAAGGCTCTACCCCTTAAAGTAACAGGTGCGCTGAGGGAAAAAAAGACCCAAATGAAAGAACAGATCAAAGCTCCAGAAAAAAAAAAAAAAACAACTAAGTGACAAGAGATAGCCAACTTATCAGATGCACAGTTCAAAACACTGGTAATCAGGATGCTCACAGAATTGGTTGAATTTGGTCGCAAATTAGATGAACAAAAGAAGGATATACTAAAGGAAATGAGGGGAAATGTGCAGGGAACCAATAGGGATGGGAAGGAAACTCGGACTCAAATCAACGGAGAGGACCAGAAGGAAGAAAAAAACATTCAACCAGAAAAGAATGAAGAAACAAGAATTCAAAAAAATGAGGAGAGGCTTAGGAACCTCCAGGACATCTTTAAACATCCCAACATCTGAGTCATAGGGGTGCCAGAAGGAGAAGAGGAAGACCAAGGGATTGAAAATTTATTTGAACAAATAATGAAGGAGAACTTCCCCGAGCTGGTGAAGGAAATAGATTTTCAGGAAGTCCAGGAAGCTCAGAGAGTCCCAAAGAACTTGGACCCAAAGAGGAACACACCAAGGCACATCATAATTACATTACCCAAGCTGAAAAATAAGGAGAGAATCTTAGAAGCAGCAAGAGAAAAGGAGACAGTTACCTACAAAGGAATTCCCATAAGACTGTCAGCTGATTTCTCAAAAGAGACCTTGCAGGCAAGAAGGGGCTGGAGAGAAGTATTCCAAGTCATGAAAGGCAAAGACCTCCATCCAAGATTACTCTATCCAGCAAAATTTTCATTTAGAATGGAAGGGCAGATACAGTGCTTCTCAGATAAGGTCAAGTTCAAGGAGTTCATCATCACCCGGCCTTTATTATATGAAATGTTAAAGGGTTTATATAAGGCATGGAAAGATATCAACAGGGGAGAGGGAGGGAGGAGGAAAAAGTACAGAGAATAAGTACCATAAATGGTAGGTAGAAAACAGACAGGGGTAGGTTAAGCATAGTATAGGAAATGTAGAAGCCAAAGAACTTATATGTATGACCCATGGACAAAAACTAATGGACAGGAATTGGCGGGGGAGGGAGGTGGACAGAGGGGAGTAAAGGAGGGAAAATGGGAAAACTATAATAGCACAATCAATAAAATATATTTAAAAAAATGTAATACTTAAAAGGACAAAAAAATCCATTTTAATTTCATAGGTATTTATTCTATATCAAGTATTTCTCTAGCACTCAACCCACATTTAGACAGTCTACAAGACTATGTGTGTAGAAGGGCACTTGATCTACTTACTTGAACAAAAATTATAGCTGCCCATTTAGTCCCAAAGGCACAAGTGAATAAAATAACATTGTTATAAAATGCTGCTTTGGTACCACAGGAAAATCTGCAGTGCAGATAGACTTGTACTAAAGAAATAATTAACAAGAAATTTATGAAGAAATACTCTAACGTGGCTGACATTATAGTAATTATGTGAGTTTGTCTTTATGATTTTCCCCCCAAACCAAGTTGTATTATGTCCCAAGTTAAAGAAGAGCTTCTGTTTATCACTCCTATATCTCAAATTTTTTGTATATTTCAAATAGAAGTACCTAAATCAATTTAAAATACAAACTGGTACAGAGGCTTAAAACTTACTGTTTACTCTAGAGATAGTATTAATTCCAACTTTTAAAACTTTCCTAAAGCAGAGGGTCAGTTTCATTGTTTTTCAACCATTACAAATAACAATGGGTAAAAAGAATACCACTTGGTAGGATGTGTTCCCATTCCTTCAATATATATTTGTCTGCCTCTCCCTCTCCCTCTTGTGTATGCATGCGTGTCCTGTTTCTACTTCCCCACCTTGGTCCAGGTCACTGTATGGCCCTCCTTCTTGTTGACCTGTCTCTCTTACAATAACTGACCTCCAAACACTGATATTGAGAGAGACAGAATTTTATCAGGCTGTTGAGTGTGGCAAAGTAAATTACAGTAAGTAACAAAATGAGAAAAAGAATCAGAAATTATTCAATTAGTTAAAAATAGATAAAATTAAAGCCACAAATTCTCAACTTCATTTAAAATGCCTAAATGCATATACATATCATACATAAGATTTTAATAAACTTAGCAGAGTCAATCTAACAGACTTATTTATAGGATTTTGAGCTAAATATATCAGGGGAAAAATTAATACAGTTTAATACAGAGGTTACAGGCAGTCTTTGGAATCACCGCTCTGAGTTTGTGTTCCAGCTCTGCACTGACTAACTATGATCTGGGGTAGGTTACTTACTCTCTCTTGGCCTATTTTCTTACGTCTGACGTTTTAGGGATGATGTGTCATAATGCTTGTAAGACACTCAGCATAACGCCTAGCACACAGTGAAGGCTCAACACATATTACATCTAAAACATCAGATGCAGTGAACCACTTTCATTATGTCTAGCATCTGAACTTAACCTTCTTAAGTTTGGGAAATTCCCCATTTTATGATTTCAGAAGGCAAACAGTTCTCCACATCTTAAATTTAAGAACTTCCCCGCACCTTATGATTTCAAAAGGTCAAACACTTTCCCACATGTCCTATACATGGGCTCTGCCAAACACACATGCCCAACCCAGACCAGAAACGGGCAACCAGTGAGTGCGAAAAGTAGATACCAGAAGGAACTGTCTCTCACTACTAGTAGAGTAACTGCAGCCAGGTCAAGTCCAGGGCAGAGGTGACAGCAGTCAGCGTCATCCAGAGCTAGTGTCACTGGGGCAGGCTGTGGCGTCTGTCTGTCTCTAGTCGGTGCTGGCTTCCTCATGGGAATCATTGTGCAATGTGGTTTGAGGCGCTATTTCTGGCTGCTTAGTCTTAAATCTGGTCTTAAGTCTCTAACCCTTGCAACAATTTGAGGAACTACTGAGCTCTACCCTATATCCTTTTAAAATACATATTTTTTCATTGGTTTTTACTGCCACCAAGAATTCTGACTGACACATCAGGTAGGAGTAACCTTTATGCTCACTTGCCCCACTGTCACAGGGGAAAAAAGATTATTTTTAATCTCTCCAAAGAAACACAAAAGCCTTATTCACATTTAACCAATGGGTTTATCCTGTGAAGTCTTGGAAAACTTTTTATAAATTTTGAATCATTTTCCTAATTTAGAATGAGATATGTCTAATCAATTTTAAATTATTTCAAAAGAACAGAGTAAAAGAGAACAGATGACACAGGAAAACACCTATACCTGTGGAGTAACTACCACTGAAGTAACAGAAATTATTCCAACATGCCTGTGACTACCCTCTACAGCTTTCTTCCCAGCAGGTGCTTTTCACTTGAGATTCTATAACCAAGAAATTCCCTCTGCCTCGAGGGTCATTTTAAAGTAAAAAAAAAAAATTTAATTATTAACAAAAAGACTTAAATATCCCTCTTTTGTTTTAACAAATAACTCAGTAAAGAATCCATATAACAAAACTATTCAATTTTCTGTTAAAACAGTACATAGCAAGTCCATGCCTCATCACCATAGGCTGATTTTTCAATTACATAAAATGCACTCCTCTTCCTCTGCTAGATTTCTCTGCAGAGCTATTTTATAGTTCAGAATTGCTTTTTTCCACTATCTAGAATGCTCAAATCCATTAATATTTATTTATATGAATTTATCAATATAAACGTGACACAAAGTTTATGGGGATGGTAAAACTGGAACATTAGATGTGTTCCTTTCTAAATCTCAGGAGCAGGTCACCATATAGAGTTGAAACTATGTTTTAATGAATAAAAGAACAATCTAAACAAAACAAAGCTTACCTTTAAAAAAAAAGTCATAGTCTTTTCAGATTAAAATTTAAAGAAAAAAATCAAGCACTGGAAACGTATATTGATGTTTAATATCCACCTAACATTAAAAATATAGTAAAAAAAAAAAAACAAATTTTGGCAGAGATTGTGTAGGAAAAACATCCATAGAATTTTAGGGTTCCTGAAATCATGCATTAGAGCTATGCTGTAAGACAGAAGTCGTTCAGGCCTTGAGAGTTAGCAACTGACCCAAGGAGCCTATCTTCTGACTTCTAGCTAGGTAATGTCATTAAAACATCTTCAGCTCATTGTTCAAATTAAGTCAAAATAAAACTAATTGAACACCATGATATTAATTCTTGCATTTAAAATAACGAAAAAAAATTGTAAACTCAAGGCAAGTCATTTCAAAATCCAACTGCTGATACTCTTTAATTAAATAAAAATCTGATTTATGTTAATTTATAAATACTGCGGACTTATCAATGTAGATAGAATCAAAAAAAGTAAAACTTTTTAAGGTGTTCATAACTTCATGTCTATGTAATTCCCAAAATGTGTTAAAAAGTAAAATCACTTTTGCCTGTATGCTCTTGGCTATTTAATTAATCATCAGTTATAATTTATTGGTTGTTATTTACTACATGCCTTAGGACATAACTTACATTATACCTAAAAACCATCAATTTAAATGTATGCCATTTAACAACAACAAAAAATTCTGGTCATAATCTATGTGCCCTAAGAGGACATAATCCCTTATGGAAAAGTTCCTTCACATTTGGTTACCTTAGACTAAACACAGGTGCTTTCTACTCAGGGGAGAAGAAGAAAAAGTTCACACAAAATCTCATCTTCTTTAAATGAGGCATGGCCAAGTAAGCCTTACAAATTAGCTATATCTGCATTTTATAAGAAGCTTATAAGCAGCAGGGCTAAAAAGGACCTAAGGCTAGCTCTGGATTATGGATTTGTACCTTATTATGAAGAGTAATTTATGCTATGAAACAACAACAATAACAGCCATAACATTTAAAAAAAAGAGAAAAAAAAAAAAAAAAAAACCCTGGCTGGTGTAGCTTAGTGGATTGAGCACTGGCCTGCAAACCAAAGGATCGCAGGTTCAATTCCCGGTCAGGGCACATGCCTGGGTTGTGGGCCAGGTCCCTAGTAGGGGGCACATGAGAAGCAACAACACATTGATGTTTCTCTCCCTTTCTTTCTCCCTCCCTCCCCCTCTCTCTAAAAGTAAAATTTAAAAAATAAAAATTATTAAAAAAAAAGAGCTCTTGACTCCTACCAAAATAAGGCATAAGAACAAAAAGTACATAAAACCCAAAAGAGAACAGCGAGAGAGTATGTATGAAGAGGCAAAAGAAGGTTTACAACAAGTACAACAACTCCAAGGCTGCTACTGGAGTACTGCTATTTCCCCTCCTTCAAAACTGGCCAACACAGGTAACAGGTGACAGACAGCTCTATGGAGCTTGGCAGAGGCATCAGCAACATCTAGAATACTGTTACAAAGCAATGGGAGTTGTCAGACCAAACAAAACACTCCCATACCTGGTTTGGACTGACTAGAGAAAGGGTATGGAGAAAAATTATTAAGGAAGGAATAGGTATAAGGAAAAACAGTAACAGAAGAGCCTCAAATATTTACTGAGCTATTTCTTATTCTGTATTTCTAGGTTACATATACCCTTTCATTTAATCCTAACAACAAACTTTATAACTACTTATTATGCCCATTTTATGCGTAGGAAAAACGGAGGTTTGCAGAATTTTAGAGACTAAGTGGTGGAACTGGGGCTCTAACAAGGACACAAGCACTTTACCACTCCTTTCACAGAATGCAACGACTCACCTACCTTTTCTCCACCCACCAATGTAAATCCACCAGAACAGATCTTTAATAAAAATAAAATTTTAATTCTTTAAATAATAACATTTCTAATCAAAAGTCTAGAAAATATAATGAATGTACTAAAATTCACTTCTTTTTATTGCTTTTATAATTAATATTTTAATGAACACCTTGTACATATAAATCTCTGCACACATTTTTATTCCCTTTATAAAGTATTATAAATGGAATTCTGGGTCAAAGAGTTGTGAATACATTCTGCCAGAACATCTGATTTTAATATTACTAAAATGATGAAGGGATGATGGTTCCTTGAAAGAAACAACCGTGCCTTATGCTCCCTTGTATTCATAACACCAAGGCACATGAGCAAGTGTTCAGTGACTGCTGAATGAAGGTTTCTCTTCCTTCAGCATAGGGTCTGAAGGGAGAATTAAACAGAATGAAATTCTCCCCAGCTAGAAGACAACAATCGTGCCAAATACCAAGTTCATTAATGGGCTGCATAAAACTTTTTAGGACAGAGGAGCATAAATACTGACACTGCCATTCAATATATTTCCCAATATTTAAAAGAGTTTGGATATCTTAAAGAATATAGTGTTTTAACAGGGATACAACAAACTGAAGACATTATTTCTCCCAGTGTAAGTTACTGTCTAAATGCCATAACCTATTATTGCCCGTGGAGCTCATTTAAGAACATGTTCATATATAAAATTCAAAGAGGTAAATATTTTATTCATTTTTTAAAAGATTTTATTTTTAGAGAGAAGGGAAGAGAGGAAGAAAGAGAGGAAGGGAAACATCCATAGGTTACTACCTCTCATATGCACTCAACTGGGAACCTACCCCACAATCCAAGCATGTGACCTGACCGGGAATCAAACCAGTGACCTTTCGGTTTGCAGGAGGATGCCCAACCGAATGAGCCAACTGGTCAGGGCAAAGAGCTAAACATTTTTTTAATTATATTTTATTGCTTATGCTGGTATAGTTGTCCCAATTTTTCACTCTTTGTTCCTACCCCCAAACTACCACTCCCTCAGGCAATTGCCATTCGTTGTCCATGTCCATGGGTCATGCATATATGTTCTTTGTCTATTCTATTCCCTATGTAGTACTTTACATCCCCAAGATTATTCTGTAACTAACAATTTGTAGTTCTCAATCCCTTCACCCATCCCCTAACCATCCTTTCTGACAACCATCAAAATATTCTCTGTATCTATGATTCTGTTTCTGTTCTTATTTATTTTGTTTTTTAAACTGAATTGTTGATAGATATGTATTTGTCACCATTTTATTGTTCATAGTTTTGATACTCTCCTTCTTAAAGAAGATCTTTTCACACTTCAAATAATACTGGTTTGCTAGTGATAAACTCCTTTAGCTTTTTTTTGTCTGGGAAGCTCTTTATCTGCCCTTCCATTCTAAATGATAGCTTTGCTGGATAGAGTAATCTTGGTTGTAGGTCCTTGCTTTTCATCACTTTGAATACTTCTTGCCAGCCCCTTCTTGCCTGCAAAGTTTCTTCAGCTGAAATCAGCTGATAGTCTTATAGGAGCTTCCTTGTGGTAACTAACTGCCTTTCTCTTGCTGCTTTTAAGCTTCTCTCTTTATCTTTAACATTTGGCATTTTAATTATGATGTCTTAGTATGGGCTTCTTTGGGTTCATCTTGTTTGGGACTCTTTGCTTCCTGAGCTTCTATGTCTATTATCCTCGCCAAGTTAAAGAAGTTTTCTGTCATTATTTTTTCAAATAGATTTCCAATTTCTTGCTTTCTCTCCTCCTTCTTGGCACATCCATGATGCAAATGTTGGAACACTTGAAGTTGTCCCAGAGGCTCCTTATACTATCTTCATTTTGGGGTTTTTTTTTCTTCTTGCTCTTCTGTTTGCTTGTTTTTTGCTTCCTTGTGTTCCAAATTGCTGATTTGATTCTCAGCTTTATCCACTCTTCTGTTGTTTCCCTATAAATTGTTCTTTATTTCCATTAGTATATCCTTCACTTCTGACTGGATCCTTTTTATGCTGTTGAGGTCCTCACTAAGTCCCTTGAGCATCTTTATAACTAGTGTTTGAACTCTGCATCTAGTAAATTGCTTGTCCCCGTTTTGTTCAGTTCTTTTTCTGGAGTTTTGTTCTGTTGTTATACTTGGCCCATATTTCGTTTCCTCATTTTGGCAGCTTCCCTGTATATGTTCCTATGTATTAGGTAGAGCTGCTATGTCTTTCAGGCTGGATAAAAGTGGCCTAATGTAGTAGGTGTCCTGTAGGGTCCAGTGGCACAGCCTCCCCTATTACCCAAGCTGGGTCCCCAAGGTGCACCCACCATGAAGGCTGTGTATAATCTCCTCTTGTAGTTGAGCCTTGAATGCTGTTGGCTCATCCAAGGTCATTCATTCACCTTCTGAGTTCTGTCTGGGGTCACACAGCATAAGCTATAAAGCAATCTGCAGATGGCTGCTACTTGTGCTGGGCTTGGAGGTGGACAAGAAAGGCCACATTGTATACCAACTGCTGCTAGTGCTGGGCCCGGAGCAACTTAGCAAGAGGTATGGGGCTTACTGAAGCCAATTGTTGCTTGCTTGAGAGAATTTAGGAAAATCTGAAGCACGGGCCAAGACAAGCCATTCGTATGGAAAAGCCACTGGAAACAGCTTGGGTGGGCCTGAAAGTTGGGTGGGGCAGGGCCTCAGGGAACCACCAGGGTGGGATAAACAGTGTGAGCCAGGTTGATGGAGTCTCAGATACGGTGCCCACCTGTCAGCTCTGTGGCTCTGTAGGGGGAAGGCTTAGAAAAGAAACAATGGCCTCTGCCAGCACTTCTGTCTGGGGAAAAAGCTACCCCTAGCTCTTGCCTTGATACCAGACAATCCAGTTCCTCTCTATATGTCTCTGATACCTTTCAATCTGCTGCCTTAGCACTGGAGCTCAGAGGGAGTGAATCCGTGTAAGTTTGTGAGCGGGTCTTTTAAGACGAACTGCCTGGGATTCCACTAGTTTCTGTCTTCCAAAGCCTCAATCCCTGCTTGGTTTTTACAGCCAGAAGTTATAGGGACTTATCTTCCTGGCACTGGAACCCTGTGTGAGGCTGGGCACCCTTGTTCCTAAGATATCCCTCCCAATTTTTATCTGCCATACGTGGGTGTGGGACCAACCTGTTATACATCTCTGTCCATCCTACCAGTCTCGATGTGGTTTCATCTTTAATTCCATAATTGTGGGACTTGCATTCAGCTTAATTTTTGACAGTTCTGACTGGTGGTTGTTCTGCAGTTTAGTTGTAATTTTGATGTAGTTGTGAGAGGAGGCAAGCCATATTTACCTGTGCTGCCATCTTGACCAGAAGTTAAATATTTTAATAATAGCTAGATTTGTCATTTTACTTAATATTTTTCTATCGAAAAACATCACCCGGCTGGTGTAGCTCAGTGGATTGAGTGCGGGCTGGGAACCAAAAGGTCCCAGTTCGATTCCCAGTCAGGGCACATGTCTGGGTTGCAGGCCAGGTCCCCAGTGAGAGCCATGTGAGAGGCAACCACACATTGCTCTTTCTCCCTTCCTTCTCCTCTCTCTAAAAATAAATAAATAAAATCTTTAAAAAAAAAAACATCATCTAGTATAACCTGGTTCTAATGCTATTACAGACGGCAATGTCCCCATAAAGAGGAAAAGGGTAAACCACAAAACAACATAGCAGCCATTGAAATTGTATTTCAGATATATTTATCTAATCCTCACATTTCATGGTAGCTATTACTATTATCTCTTGTAGGTCAAGAAACTGAAGCACAGAGAGTCTAAGAAACTTGCTAGTGTTTTAAACCTAGACATTCTGGCCCCACCCCAACTCACTACACAGAACTGACTCCCAATAACAAGCAAAAAGCATTTAACAGTTTCTGGCACAGCTTTCAGTGGACACTGGTGATGAAGGGCCCAGAAAATTCAATCAGTAAATAATTTTCCATTTAGTAAATGATTATTTATTATCTATTATGGACCAAAAACTATCAGAATGTTCTCCAACTATTCAGAAACACTAGGTCTAAGAAAGAAAGATCAAGACAGACTATATAATGTAGGTATCCAGTGCAGATAGAGAGATCTAATGAAATAGAATAAAACAGATTTGTTCACAGATGTTATGGCACAGAAGTAGCAATTAACTCTGCCTAGGGACTCAGAGAAGCTGCACAGAGAAGGAAATATTTCAACTGCACCTTGAATAACAAACTTTTACAGAAATTTCTAGGTAATAGTCCATCTCCCCAAATTACTTCCCATGGAAAGGCCAGGTTCTCACTGCCACGAAAACTGATGTAATAGCACAGAACATGTCTGGAAACAGTAGCGCCACCTTAGGTTGCTAGTGGGAGAGGGGAAGGGACTACAGGGTTACAGTAGGTTTCAGGATTCAAACCCCTGCCGATACAATGGGAACCAGTGGGAAAAAAAATGGTTCCCATCTAGCAAGCCTAATTTTATAGCCAAAATAGCTATACAACTACCATTATTTGTTTGGCATACCAGTATCTAAATTCCTAATTTTAAAAAAAATGTTTTAAATGATAAAAAATGTAGGGGAAAGCAGGCCCCCAGTTAAGCATAACCAGCATTGACTCTTTCCTGATACCTTACCTTAAAAAGTTAGTTGTTTTAGAAGTATAAAGTCCGTAAGGATACAGAGAATGGGGAAAGGACACAACAGCAAATGATAGAAGTCAACAATATTTGGGAAGCTAGAAAGAGAGAGAAGTGACAACTAACCTAACAAGACAAAGAAAGGTGAAACCTAAACCTGACATGAAGAAGCCATCAAGAAGCAAAGTGACAGAAAGTAGAATACATCCTAGTGACCAAGGGTTGTGGGGAATGGGCAGTTCGGGTTTAACAGATACAGAGTTTCAGTTTGGGACGATGTAAAAGTTCTGGAGACTGATGGATAGTGAGTAGTGGTTACACAACAGTGTAATCTATTTAATGCCACTGAATTGTATACTTTAAAATGGTTGCAATGGTTAATTTTATGTTATGCATATTTAACCACAATTTTATGCATATTACCACAATTTTTTTTTTTTTTTAAAGCAGCAGCAGCAGCAGCAAGCTGACCCGTCCTGGAGAGATTTGGGTACTAGAAACATGATGAAGACAAAAATGCAGCAAGGGTCTGGAAACCAGGTGACTGATTAAAAGTTCCTTTTAGTGGTCTCACCCTGATAACCAATATTATGCTAATCTCTGATGAAAGTCTAGAGATGCACCTCTGAAGAGAGTGGACCAGAGACTTTGATCTTAGGAACACAAATCACAAATGAAAGAAAACAAGACAAAATGCCTTACTGAAAAACAGGAAGAATTATGTGAAAGTCTGCACTCTAAACAGGATCCAGAAAGCATGCAAGAAGAAAATGGATTACCTGATTGTGTCCAGTAATACTGAAAAAGCATTTTAAATTTGTCAGAGAAGTACAAATGAATTAATCATCAGCAAAAAGTACATAAAATTTTAAACTCAAATAATTATTTAGGAAAACAATGAGCTGGACAAAAAATTGCAATCATAGTGAATTTCATGACTCGGTTATAAAAAAAATATTTGTATAGCCATAATTTAATAATAAATAAAGAATTTACCCCCAAATCTGGTATCCTATAAAAGGAAGATGAGAGAAAGGGAACCACGTGTAAATGTTTGCAGGTGGTACAGATTAGGGTTACTAATCCTCACTTTTCTTAGAAGGAAGTCAGCAGCTTCTGTCTAAAATGAAAAGCCAACAAATAGCAGAACTGAGAAAAATAAACGCACATATCAGAACAAAAAGCTAAAAAAAAATTGAAGCTGAATGCCTCTAACAATTGGAAATCGGAGGTAGGAAGAGAAAAGATGGGTAACTGCCGTTTTTATAGGCCTTGAAATATTATCTGACTTTAATACTACATATGCACAGATATTTTTTTTCCTTTTTATTTTTAATCCTCACCCAAGGACATTTTCCCACTGCTTTTAAAGAGAGGAAACAGGGAGAGAATGACAGAAACAGAGAAACATCGAATGATTGCCTCTGTAGGCTCCCAACTGGGGAATGGAACCCACAGCCTAGGTATGTGCCCTGACCAGGAATTGAATCTGCAACCTTTCTGTGTATAGAACAACATTCTAGCCAACTCAGCCACACCGGCCAGGGCCAAATATTTTATTTTTAAAATAAACACAAATTTAAAGAGGTAAAGCAGATTTTGTCATGATGTTAGAAAGCTCTAAAATTGGCCCTGATTGGTGTGGCTCAGTGGGTTGGGCATCGTCCTGCAGACCAAAATATCACCGGTTTGATTCCCAGCCAAAGCATATGCCTGGGTTGTGGGCCAGGTCCCCAGCTAGGGGCACAAGAGAAGCAACCAATCAATATTTCTCTCTCACATTGACATTTCTCTCCTTCTCTTATTCTCCCCTCCATTCCTCCTCTCTAAAAATAAATAAAATCTTTTTTTAAAAAGATCTAAAATTGTCTAAATTGAGTATACATCATTTTTTCCAAACTATTATATTGATTTCTGTCAACCAGAAGTTTCAGTAGTATTGAGGTCAATAGTACTATTTTTTCCTAATCCTCACCCAAGGATACGTTTTTTTTTTAAACGGATTTGGTGGGGGTGGGGGTGCGGCAGAGGAGGAGGGGGAGTAGGAGAAAGACAGAGAGAGAGGTGAGAAACATAGACAGACTACCTGCACCCCAGCTGGAGATTGAACCTGCAATCTAGGCATGTGTCCTAACCAGGAATTGAACCCACAACCTTTTGGAGTACAGGATGACACTTCAACCAACTGAACCACCCAGTCACAGCCTAACTACTTTTCTTATAATACAATTCATGAACTGATACAGTATGCAATTCAAAGGAGAAATACTTTGGGCATGTAGCAATTCTAAAGCCTAACTGTTTAAAACCACTCCATAAACACAGTATTTTATTTATTCCTTTCCTCCTAAGAACATGTGTTTGGATGTATTTATATAAAAGGTTATATTATTTGTAACTCTTGAGTCAAATCCAAATTTTGACATTTTGAATGACTAGCATTTGCAAGCACTAGTGATGGTAGAGTTGAGCTTACTACAGTCTAAATGTCAAACTATACAAATGAACAAATTGAAAGGCTACTTCTTGGAAAAATACAAAATACACAAAAGAAAACAGGAAACAATCTTATCTGTGAGAACTATACAACCTGCAACTTTTTAAAAGTCACATTCTTGTGGGCAAAATTCACCAACTAAATAAAATCTAACATATTTCTTCTACAGTCAAAAAGCCAAGAACCTCATTCCCGGAAAAAAACAAACAAACTTCAAAGTACAAGATTAAAAAAAACATAGGCAACTACATCAGAATCTATTGACATTTTTTAAAAATTAATGTTCTTTTCATATAAAAACGATGAGACTTAAGCCCTGATGGGGTAGCTCAGTTGGTTAGAGCATCATCTTGATGCCGAGGTTGCAGGTTCACTTCTTGGTCAGGGCACAGACAAGAATCCACCAGTAAACACATAATGAGTAGAACAACTCGATGTTTCTCTCTCTCTTTCTCTCAAATAAAAACAAAAAAACAAAACTATGAGGCTTAGGTTTTTCAGCAGTACCAATCAATGCACTGTGCTGATTTACAAAATAAGTTATTCAATTTTATGTATCAACTATGTAACAAATTTACAAATTAAACTATTAAAAGTCTTAACATTAAAATTATATATGTTATTTTTCATTGAACATCCACATAATGAAATGAGAAACAGAGTCAGAAATACTGTTACCAAAGAAAACCTCCAGCATTTAACACTGAGTGCCCATGTGCCAGGGACCATGAGAAAGAAATGCACAGGAGACAACAAGTCCTGCACTCAAGGAGTCTAGAATTTAGAACTGCAAGGAGAAGGGGTAAAAATGTGTAATGGTAGGGATGCCAAGGTAAGGCATGAAGAAAGAACCATGAACAATATAAAGCCATGAAATGACCGAGTACTAAACTATACAATATAAAGGATAATTATCAATTCAGATCAGAGGAAGTTATTAGTAGGCTAAAAGAGGAAGTAGTCATTGATCTGGGTGCGCCTCAAAGAATTCGAAAAGCATTTGAAGAAATAAGGGAGAAAGATCTCTCCCTATGGATTTTGCTGTATACTTAAAATGTTTTCATAATGAAATTCGGGGGCAAATCTATGCGAAATGGAAAAAAAAGGGAAAGATAATCTGAACGAGAACTGACCCAGAAAAGAAAAAATAACTGAAGTAGTAAACAGAGTTCCCCTAAACTTCAAAAAATGAAAAACAAAGGAAAAAATGAACAGCCATATATCTTGTGTATTAATAAGTGTTCACATTATTTTGATTAGCCTCATTCCATTATCTAGAGGAAAATAAAAGAGTAAAAGCTTTACAATCCTGTTTCCACAATAAAAGAATGACAAAAAAAGTTTTGTTTAGTGACAAAACTATGTTAAGGACAGCTAAGATTTCCTGATTCTCAGTCCTATAATCTATCCATTATTTTACACACTACTTTACTCATTAAGTGTGTGCACTGGACTTACTTCATTATCAACCTCAATCTCCCATAAAAACCAAAACACTGGAATGCTACAGCTAGTTTTAAAATGTCCATTTAAAGTATGCTGCAATACATAAGAGCCAAATGGGTCTCATTTATTTAAACCACAAAATTTTTATGACCAGACTATGTGGCCTTTCCAGTAAATTGAGATGCTACTCAATTTACTCAGCGTGTCCTCTAGCCAACAGGCCATTCTAATGGTCAGAAGGAGAAAGGATGATGCTCAGGCAAATTTCAAAGCTAGTCATAGTTACAGGAATTCATATATAAAACTTTTTAGTGTATTATCTAAATTACTTTGGTTCAATGCTAATAACTGCATAGATAGGAACTGAAAAGCAAAGAAAAATACATAATTTATCTAAATGAAACACATAAAATAATCACATTCCTGAACTGCACTAGTAAATATGCCCTATTAGTCAAAAATGTATAAGCTTTCTCAGGAATTACAAGTAAATTACTTTTAACACCTAAATTTTCCCCTTCTCTAAATTAATAAGATCTTATTA
>PVJI01024835.1:0-21343 GCA_004026765.1 Micronycteris hirsuta | reverse complement strand
CCGTCTCTGCTCCTGGACACCGGGCTAGCGAAGAGCTGCCAGCCTCGCCCGTGAGCGCTGCGCTCTGAGTCCAGGCGCTGAGACCTGGAGACGGTGCTTCGTTAAGGTTCCGGTTACAGAAGCTGTGCCGCTATTTATTGGAAGAACACAGACCACAGATCCGTTCCACAGGCACTTATTTTGCATCTGCCAAGGAGCGCGTGTGCAGTGTACTTTCTGCAAGTAGCCCTGTGACGAGTGCAGAATGATACAAGGCAGTCAGAGCAAAAGACCTTCCTGTCAGAAACGGCAGGCACTCTCATTTAGATGAACGAATGACCTTGTCAGAGGGAGGCTGCAAAGTGGGGCAGAATGAATAAGAGCGAGAGTTTTAATGGAACCTTAATATCTTCTGCCACCAGAGACGGTCGTCCATCCCACACTCTCTCGGTTGTCGACCTGCTGCGCAGGGGGTTTCAGGTCTGCGGTGGCGGGGCACTCAGCCCAGGCCCCGCCGGCTGGCCGCCGTCACTTTCAGCCGCGCACGATCGTCCAGCGGGGATTTCATCTGAGAAGCTGGTCTCGTCAGGCTGGGGCCGCTCTTTCCTTTCTACTCACAGCGCTCTCCTCTGGGTGTCAAATAGAATCCATACCGTCTGCCCCAGCGCACACATTTCTTTCGATAAAAATACGTTTGCTGGCTTTCTTGAGGTTGATTTCTCTGTTTTGCTGCACTTGCTGCTTTTTGCGTGGACCTGCCTTCTCGAGACCGCAAGGTCGGAGATGCCGTGCGGGCGGCAGGGGCACGCGTTCTCCACGTCGGCGGCGTGGGCCGAAGGACACAGGGTGTGGGGTGATGTGAATATTTAGAATGTACCATAGTTTTTGTAAATTATTTATGTTTTTTTAAACAGACTTCTCATACAGATTGATGAAACGCCATCTGTTTTGCCAAAGACTGTAAATATTTATTTATTTGTTCACTTGGTCAACATTTCGCCGCAGACACCCTGTATTCAGCTAGAGCCTTGTGTTTATACTTTAAAGATTAAAAGCAGAAAATAAATTGTAAAAAGATTTTCTATAAATGAATCTCTCTTCTTTTTTTAAAAAAAAGAAGGGTCTCTCCCCGGGCGTTGGGGGAGGGAGAAGCCCCAGTGGGAGACCTGCCGTTTCCATCCTAGGACGTGAGCGCGCCTGGCAGCCGCTCCCGGGGAGACGCTGCTGCGTCCTGCTGTCAGAGGAGACCGCAGCCACGCCGAGAGCTTTAGCAGGCATCCTGGGAAAGGCCCAGAAAAATGTAGCAGCAGGAGAGGCCCTCTTGTCGGCACCCACTGCAGCCCGGCCCCTTGTTCCTGCCGAGGCCGCTGGGAGGACCTATGTCAGACCTCGACACGGTGTGGAACCAGTCCACGGAGGAGGAGGCCACGACAGCACCGGTGTCCAGGGGTCTCTCTGCAGGCCCAACAGCTCTGGGGACATCTGAGACAACGAGAGCAGCACAGGGAGAGAGGGATTCCGGGACAAACATGCATGTTTGGCTGAGATTCGCAAGTGACTCACACAGGGAAGCAACAAGACAGGAAAGGCCGTCTGAGGTGGCTGAATTGGTGACTTGAGGAGGGAGGAAGAAGCTGGACCTCCTCCCTCTGCTGTCAGTCAAGGAGCTCCTGAAAAATTCAGAAACGAGAGTAGGGGGAGTCCCTCAGGGGGACTAGAGCAGCTGCTGGGAGGGGCTTAGTGGCCATTTTACTCATGAATCAAAATATGTCTAACAGCGATGCTTAGTTGTCAGGCATGAAAACAAGATACGTCCTTCCATACATTCAGCATTTTTTGTCATTCATTGAAATGTACTCATTTTCTGACTGCTCGGCCCCTGGGCCCAGGACAGCCATCTCAGGACCGCTGCCTTCCAGGGCTCCCCGTCAGCGTGTCTGTGACCTGACCTGGAACGAGGGCCCCCGGCATGTGATGGCTTCTGTCACAGGGACTGTGCCAGGTCCTCCCCCATCTTCTGTGCAAGGTGCTCCCACGAGCGACAACCTTTAGTGTGGCTTATGAGCCACATGCCAGGACAGGCAGGGATGGAGTAGACTCAGGTGGGGAGTGGACAGGCCAGCTGGTCCTCGGGGAGCTCACACTGTCAGACCCAGGGGCTGGAGATGAAACAATGGAACACTCTTGCTCATGGGACACGAGGCATCTGTGACCCGGGAGGGTTGGGGGTCCAGGAGGGACTCGCTGCAGCCTGCAACCTGCCCCCTGCCCCCCTGCAGGTGGAAGGGGTCCCTCCTGGGGTCTCTGTGTGCTTCAGCATCTCACTCAGGTTTCCTCCGTCAGTCTGCCTCTTGCTGGGAGGAGCATTGGCCACAGCGGCAGCGCTGCCTGGAGGGAAATGCAGAAGCCGCCATGGGACAGCTCCCTGGCTCTGCTCGGGTGGCCGACCCGTGGAGTAGGGACACGGACGCCTGCAGAATGGGGTTCTTCTGAGGGCAGAAAGAGCCTATGGAGGTTCAGGGGAACCGGGCCCTGGTGTCCGGGGTAGGAACAGGGAACAACCAGGCCTTCTCGGGGACAGTCCTGAGCCTGGCCACACCAGCCCTGGCTCCTGGGGCAGCCCCTTGGCAGGGAGCCTGAGGTTTGAGGACCAGAGCAGCTCACTGCCAGCACACAGTGCAGGAACACCAGCTCTGGGGATGCCCTGGGAACTCCTGCCAGCTATCTGGGCCCTCGGCCGTTCAGCTGCCTCTGACCCTCACTGACCCCGGGCAGCGCACCTACCAGGCCCTCTGAGGGCCACGTGTTGACCTGACCTCTTGGCAGTCACTCGGGCCCCAAGAGCTGCCTCCCAGGGTGACTTACTCCATGTCTCTTGGCCATAACGATGCCCCAAAACTTACTTTGCTTCTTCTCAAGAATGACCTGTTCACCCCAAATGTTGTGAGCGGCGCCAGTGTGATTGTAGCTTCCTGCCCAGTCATGCCCTCCCCCAGCCGTGACACAGCTTCAGCGAGAGGACGTCACGTGGGGCCCTTGTGAAGCAAGGCCTGTGGGCAGGGCGTGGGCACTCAGCCCACGTGGTCCCCAAGCCTGTGGGTGCCCCCCGCCATCCCCACCTTCCGTTTGCCCGCAGGGTTTTCCTGGGTGCTGACTGCAGGCTGGGGGCAGCCTGCCTGCGGGAGGACTGAGCACCCAGAGGGCAGATCTGGAAAAACAAAAACAAAGATGAAAACAAAACTGTAGGAAGAGGGAAACTGTTAGTGCGATGAACGCCGGCTGCACTTGCTTTTACGTATGATTTCTCTTCCTTCAAGTTGCTATTTATTATCCGCACGAACTCTTTTTGCTGTTCAGTGATTTTGCTTTTCTATTTGTGAAAATTGTTTAGTTTGCCTTGGTTGGGACAGAACACACTTGGTTTTTCCTATTTAAAAAGTGGAATTATTTTTCTCTTTATATGGTTTCAGGAACAAATCGCATTGTTAAGCAAAGACACGTGGCACATCGATGCAATGTGGCACTCCTCAGCCGTCAGCAAAGGTGAAATGCTGCCGTTTGCGACAGCCGAGGGACCTTGGAACTCGCACGCCAAGCGAAGTCAGTCAGAGAGGTCAGGAACCCCTGATTTTGCTCAGACGTGGGGCATAAAACTGAAATGGACAAACAAGACAGACAGACACACACACACGCACACACACACACACAGACCGCAGTGCGGTGGTGACCAGAGGGAAGGAAGCAGCAAAGGGTAAAGGGGGTCAAATACGTGGTGTCAGAAGGAGACGTGACTTTGGGTGGGGGGCACACAGTGCAATATCCAGGTGACGAATCATAGAATTGTACACCTGAAACTTACATAATTTCATTAACAATGTCAGCACCATAAATTTAATGGCACAAAAGAAACGTCATAACTATACTTGCATATTTACCATGGCCTGTTCAGGGATTTGTACCTGACATGGTATTGGATGTTACCCCGTACTACATGCCACCTGGAGACAAAACCTCGTCGTTGGGAGCGGTTTCTAACGACGGCGGATTAGGACCCTCCTTGGAGGGGCTTGTCTTGTAGATCAGGAAGTTGCACTTGAGGTGAAGTGTCCAGCCACTGGGACGGGGAGGAAGGAGGTCGGCCTCAGGTTCTGTCAACTGCGGAGTTTCCGCTATGCTTGCCATGGTGAACCTGCATCAGCCCCGGAAAGGGGCTGGCGGCCCCGGCTGAGGACCAGGTCCTGAGCCCGTGGAGAGGGAGGCGTGTCCAGGGCTCTGGCTGGTGGTTCCTGAAGCACATTCTTTTCTTGTGTGTGTGTGGTATAAATGTAGATTTATTTTTTAATCCCATTCATTTTATTTATTTTATTTCTATTGTTTTTATTGTTGTTCAAGTACAGATGTCCCCATTCCCCCCCCAACCACACACACCACTCTCCCCCACGCCAACCACCCCCACCTCCCATCCCGAAGCACATTCTGGCGGCGAGAGATCTTTTGGGCTGTTGCATGGGGTTTGATAAAGAGTATGACATCTGACTGTTCTCAAATCCTTCGCGACAACGCAAAATCTCCTCTCATTCAAAGGGCTTTGTAAGCAATTTCTTTTAGTTCCCAAGCTCTTCTCTAATGCCATATCTTTCTGGGATTAAAGAAATGGGTGTAACCCTTAAACTTACACAGTGGTACACGTCAGCTGTGTCTCATCAGAGCTGAAAAAATGGGGATTCAGCAAAGTTGAAAGACAAGGTCAGCATGAAAACAAGCAGTTGTGTTTCTGTGCGTTTTCGTTAAGGAATGGGAAGTGAAATTAAGAAAATAGTTCCATTTATAATAGCATCCAAAGTAGTAAAATACCTAGAGCTCACTTCAAGCAAAGAGGTGAAAGATTTCTGTAATGAATAGTGTAAAACAGCTGAAGGAAATTAACAAAAAGCAAAGAGCGGAAAGACCTCTGGTGTTTATAGATTGGGAGGATGAGCGTCCTCAGGGTGGTGTGCCACCCGGTGCGAGCCACAGATGCAGTGCGACTTTTATCACAACTCCGCCAGCCTTGGTGCAGAAATGGAAAAGACAGCCCTCAGACTCATTCATATGAGGTTCCCAGGGCTCTAGAAAGGCAAAACAATACCGGAAAATAAAAACAAACTTGGAGGACTCATACTTCCTGATTTCAAAACTTCCTACAAAGCTACAGTATTTGAGACAGGGTGGTGTTGGAATCAGCGAGACTGAACACAGAGTCCAAAAGAAACCCCACACTGTGGCTGAGTCACTGTCTTGAGTGGTCCCGAGCCAGTTCAGTGAGCAAGGAGGAGTCTCTCTCTATTGCCGAGTGATATCAGGCTCTTCCACGGGGTCACGAGGAAAGCAGTCCAAGGACGCATGCATGGGAGACTGTGGCGTGGCAGGGTGGTTTATCCATGTGGAAGGCTGCCCTTGGGTTTCCCACGTCCCATCTCCCTCCATCCGCCATGGAAAAAGTCCAACTGTGTCCTCAGGGAGGCCAAACCAAAGGCCGGTGTCTGGAGCTTCTGTCTCACATTGAAGCTGAGTCCTGTGGACCCCACACCACTGTCTGCTGCGGACCACACGGCGGCTGCTGGATGCACATGGTTAGTGTTTTCCTGGACGAGAGAGAGAGAGAGCGCACAGATCAATGAGGCAAGTGTGGGGGTACTTGGGGGAGACAGAGAAGCTTCCCTTTGTACCACCTTGGGCTTGGGAGGGAGCAAGGGCTTTTACAAAATAACCAGTCAGCATACCACATGTCTGTCAGCTTTGGACCAGCCCACCCCTAGCTAGACTGACAGGCCTCAGTGGTCAAGTTCCTCCCTCTGCGGTGCCCCCCAAGTCTGGTACCTGAGGGCAGACAGGGCCCACAGGGAGGTGTCCTGAGCTCTCAGGGTTCCTGTACCTTCAGCGGCCGTCCCCTGCCGTGTGGGAATGTAAACGCTGCAGCTTCCTGGCTCAGCCAGCAGGCTCCTGCTCCCCAGTTTACTGAGCTCAGCATCCTTTTCCCTCTGCTCTCTTCCTTGTTAGCAACAGTCACCCCCCACGGCAACAGCTCCATTTGCACAAGGATAAAGTTGACCCCTACTTCACACTGCATACAAATTAACATAAAATAAGCCACTGAAATGCAAGAGTAAAACTATAAAACTCAGCTAAAAACATGGGTAAATCTTCATGACTTGGATTTGACGATGGATTCTTAAATATGGCACAGAAGCACGAGCAGCAACAGGAACAGTAGATAGTTAGGCTCTCTCAAAATAAAAAAACCACTGTGTATCAAAGGGCAGGACCAGGACAGCACTGGGGCACGTTACTGAATAGCAGGAAATGCCTGCAAATCATGTGTCAGAAAAGCGCCTGGGTTCCAGAACATATAAACAACTCCGACAACCCAATGACAAAAAGGCAAAACCCAATTTAAAAAATGGGCAATGGCCCTGGCCGGAGGAGCTCAGTGGATTGAGTGAGGGCCTGCAAACCAAAGGGTCGCCGGTTCGATTCCCAGTCAGGGCACATGCCTAGGTTGCGGGCCAAGTCCCCAGTGAGGGCCATGTGAGAGCAACCACACATTGATGTTTCTCTCCCTCTCTTTCTCCTTCCCTTCCCCTCTCTAAAATTAAATAAATAAAATCTTAAAAAAAAAAAGGGCAATGGACTTGAACAGACATTCTTCCCAGGAAGCTATATTGTTCAAACAGAGGGTAAGCACATGAAAACATGCTCAGCGTCATTGGTCACCGGGGAAATGCGAGCCAACACCACAGTGAGATGCCCCTTCACACCCACTAGAATGGTTACAATTAAAACCTGTAAACAAGTGTAAGCAAAAACGAGGAGACACTGGAACAGATTGCCAGTGGGGATGGGAAGGAGGTTGGCTGCCGTGGAAATGGTCTGACAGTGCCTCCTGAGGCTAAAGGTTAAACGGGGAGAAACACGCAGCCGGACTCAGCAGTTCCGCTCCCAGGTGAACATGGAGAGAGTCAGAAAGAGTCGCCCCAACAAGTGCTTGTTCTCAGCAACAGCGTTCAAACAGGCAGAAGTGGAGACGCGGGGAATGTCCGGCAGCCGGGGATGGACAAGCCGTGGTGGGTCCGCCTGGTAAAGTACTGCTGAGCCGTCACAGGGGAAATCTGACACGGACGAGAATGATGGACCTGCATGATGTCACGGCATCAGTTTGAAATATTTAAAACGGTGCATCTGCAGCATCACAGTGCAGACGCGGGCCGGGGGGGCGGTCCAGGGCCTGGGTGGCAGGTGCAGAGGTGGCAAACACAAGGCCCACGGGCCGAATCCCGCCCTCCATCTTGTTTTATCCCGGCCGGCACCTGGTTTCTCCCCGGCGGCAGAGCTGAGCTCCTTGCCCCTAGTTAAGGAGTAGTTACATGGATACAGTCCCGCAATTGCATTTGGCCCTTTGAAGGCAACCGTGAGGCTAATGTGGCCCCCGGTGAAAATGAGTTCGACACCCTGGTTTAATGGCATGGGATTTTCTTTGGGGCGATGAGAGCATTTTGAAACTAGATCGAGGCACAATGGTTCTACAACATTGTGAGTGAATGAAACGCCACTGAGTTGCCAACCTTAAAACGGCGAATCTCAGTGTTCACAGCTGCTGTTGCGCTATAGGGCCAGCGCCTCCTCCTGCTCCAGCCCAGCTCCAGCCGAGCTCCGGCCGAAGGAGAAGGGGGATAAGTAAAGAGGTCTCTTTACCATGGTTCCTACAAAGCAGACTGCGGGCAAATCGACTGGTGGTAAAGCACGGAGGAACCAACTGGCTATCAAAGCCGCTTGCAAGAGTGCGCCCTCTACTGGAGGGGTGAAGAAACCTCATCATTACAGGCCTGGTACTGTGGCACTTGGGGAAATTAGACTTTATCAGAAGTCGACTGAACTTCTGATTTGCAAACTTCCCTTTCAGCGTCTGGAGCGAGAACTTATCAGGACTTCAAAATGGATCTGCGCTTCCAGAGGCACAGCTATCGGTGCTGTGCAGGAGGCAAGCGAGGCCTGCCCAGCTGGCCTTTACGAAGACGCCAGCCTGTGTGCTCTCCGTGCCAAACGTGTGACAGATGTGCCGGAAGACACCTGGCCAGCATGCCGCACATGCGGAGAACATGCTTAAGAATCCGCTACGATGAGAAACATTTCATTCTTTAAAAGAATGTTCTCTTCTTCCTGTTATTGGTAGTTCTGAATGTTAGATACTTTTTCCCACGGGGTCAGAAGGTACCCAAGCATATGATTGCAGGTGGAAAATAGGGGACGGAAATCAGGTGCTGGCGGCTTTTCCATTTTCATTTGGGTATAAATGTTTTAAATACAAATGTGGGGACGTAAAGCATTAATGCAAGTCAAGGTGTTTCAATGAACATGTGTCAAGCAGTTCAGCTTCATAACAATATAAACAAACCTGCTCAATTGTTCTGGGCAATACCAACATTTGGAATTTTTAAAAACAAGTAAATTTCTTATTGATGGCAACTAAATGGTGTTTGTAGCATTTTAATCGCACAGCAGATTCCATCCATTCCCTATACTTTTCCCACTGGGTGGTCCTACACGCAAGTGTGCTGTTAATGTTGCCTTCTGTCTGTTCCTGTAAGTTTGCTATTAAAATACATTAAACTGCTAAAAAATAATAAAATGGCGAATCTTATGTTACACACATTTCATCTTAATTAAAGAAACAGAGAGAGTGGGACCTGCGCACTCGTGAACGCGCTGGTTGGACAGACCAGTGGATTGGTTCGGGTTTGGGGTAAACAGCAGGACGTGGCAAAAGCACCTGAGGAGACCATGTCTCCCTCCTCCTCCCAAATTTGTCTTTACGTCTGTCTTCTGCCTGCCAGCCCCAGGCGGCCCTCTCATGGGAGGGCGGACAGGCCTGGGCTCGTGTGGAACACAGACTCGGAGTCCGGGCGGCGGTGTTGTGACACAGCAGGTTCCTCGCCTGTAAGATGGGACGACGGGGCCTCCCGGCCCCGTGATGGGACAGTGGCGGGACGCAGGTGCAGGGTGTGCCCCGCCCTCAGCGTGCGGGGAGCCAGGGGGGCAGAGCAGGGGCTGCCTGGGCCTCCCTGTCTCAGGAAGGACTGAGGGTGCAGGGCGGGGCCCCGGGTTAGGTCTCTGCGTCCCCCCCGCTCCTCAGTCCTCCGCAGGCCCCCGAGCCTGCCCGGTGTGACTAGATGTGTCATCAGTCACAGTCCTGGAGAAAACAGCCCCCCCTCCCGGACAGTGTGGGCTGCCTGTGTTCAGGGAAGATGCGGGTGTGGTTCAAACCGATTTGACTCATGGAACTCAAGACCTTTTGCCCAACTGGAGTCAGGGCCCCACGGCTCCTCCCTCTCCTGCCAGACGCCCCTGGTACCCGATGGCTCCAACCCCAGCCTTCTCTTTGCCAGTGAAAGTGATATGGCCAGAGGAGCCCTCGGAGCTGAAGGTGGCAGAGCCAAAGGCACTTCCAGTGGGGCTCCAGGAGCAGACGCCCATGACCGAGAGATGAGGGGAGCAGGGGAGGAGAGAGAGGTGGTCAGAGTGGACCACTTGCTCTCAGGAAGGTCGGTCACGAAAGGAAGGAGAAAAGCAAGGTGGTTCCTTAGGAAGCAACCGTAGGAAGCCAATGACACACAAGGATGGAGTGATGTGAAGGGAGGGACAGAGGAGGGTCCGAGAGCAGGAGACAGACAAAGAGAAGGGAGAGCTCACGGACCCAGAGCGTGCAGCCGACGAGCTGTGTTGGGAGCAGTGGGGGTGCCTGAGCCTGGAGACGGGAAGGCAGCCTGGGTCCCCAGGCAGAGAAAACCTGTTGAAACTCAGGAGGGCAATGCAAGGACATTCCCAACCTCAGTGTCCCCTAGGACAGCACCCGCAGCCCATCCTGTCTCACGTGGGGGAATCGTCCTAGGGTGACGGGGGCAGGCTGGAGGGCAGGAGGCCCAAGCTTACCATGAAACCCGAGGGCAAGCAGGTTCAGAACAAACGCGGGGTCAGAAGCCAGCGATCCCCGGAGGGTGGGCTCGGGGCCTCGCCAGCCTCCACCTTGGGGGTTGACACCCCTCCCTCCGTGGTTTGCCCCTGACTGAGATGTTTAGCAGTAAAATGGTGAGGAGGAAACCGCTCTCAAACCCGCTCCAGGCAGAGTGAGATCACAGTTCAAGCGCGATCCGATCGTAAAAGGAGGAGCCAGAGCTCCAGTGCCCACTGTACCCGGGTGACAGAGGAGTGGGTCCGGGTGGGTGGAACCACCCCCCTCTGTGGATGCGGACCCTGAAAGGGGAGGGCCAGCAGCTGAAAAATTGTGCAGCGAATGTGTGAGGGGCCAGGACCCCTCACGTCGATCCTGAGACTCTTGGGCTGTTACTTTACACGAACAAAAGTACACTTCTGGAAAAGACCAGCAGTTTTGTAATAAGAAGCACAGGTCAGAGATGCAAGGGCACTCAAGGCGTCACTTCCGTCACCTTCCTCCTCCGCAGTCCTGTCTGTGCTTAAGTCACATTGACCACCACTGGCGCGGGAACAGGGGGTTTTCAGGGAGCCCATCTGCTGTTTCTGCAGCCAGGAGTTCAAAGTTTTAGGTTTTGCTGTTTTTTCTTTATTGAGGCACTTTCGGTGATGGCTGCCACCATTTTGAGTGTATTTTGAGTGCAGGTTTCCTTTGTAGCTGAATAAACAGCGAGTTTTGTGCATTTTAACAATAATGGTGCAGCATCACCTCTCCACAGCGTTTCGTACGTTTCTTAGGTTTTAAGTGGAAGCGGTCCCCGCTCTCTCGGTCCAGATCGCTGGTCAGGACGAGCTCAGAGCCAGGAATAGCTGTGCCTTGGCTTGCCAAACAAGTCAGCAAATCGTTTGTGGTTCTTTTAATGGCTAGTGGGAAAATATCTAGGTTTTACTGTATTATGCAATGAAAAGTTCCAACATTTACCTTAAATCCCTCACAGTAGCTTCGTCAGACACCAAATTCCAAGGCTCCCAGAGAAGTGTGGCTGCGATGACTCGCGCTTGGGAGGACCCGGGTGCCCGGGGCTGGTAGTCGTGGCTGCTTACGAGCACACAGAGCCCCTCCTGAGATTGGTGACGTGGCAGAGAGCTGTCTTGTCACAGCGGCCAAGAGATATTCGCCACTGTGGTCATGGCCAGCACAGCTGGGGCAGACGAGGCTGGGCAGGACCCAGTGCACACGTGTCTGCACACCAGACCCGTGGACCTGCAGACAGGGTGACGGAAGACTTGACCCTGACCTTGTCCCAGGAAAGCCTACATTGGTGTGTGTGAGGACGGGGTGGGGGACCCACAGAGAGGAAAAGAGGCAGAAACATGTCCACAAATAGCGTGGGAGGTGTCACTGGGACATGGAGTGACCCCGAAGGGCCCGTACCCTCGTCATTTGGCACCAGCCACACTCTCCCTTGGTCCCTGTGGCAAGGCCAGGGCATGCGGAGCTTCAACCTGACAGTGTGAGGTCCTGCACCCTAATTTCATCGCCACTGGAGGTTGTTGCAAAGCGAACAAGTGCATCTCCCAAAGCAGAGCCCTTCTATCAGGCCTCCCGTTTGTAGGTCAGGGCCTGGGGTCTGTGTTTCTGTGATCACTGAAAGGCCCCCAGTTCAAGAACCTGGCCTGACCTCCGCCCCCATGTAGACAAGGGTCCTGAGCACTGGTCCCTGTTTAGGACCGTCGTCCCTGATTCCCAAATTGTCTTGGCTGCTTGCAGAACTGGGCTCCTGGGCGTGAGCTGTCTGCCCCACACCCACCAGGTCCCGCAAAGAGCTGACACACAGCAGGCGATTAACAAATGGTGAGCAAGGGAGCTCTAGAACGAGCTGGTGTGCACTGTCACAGGTGTTACTGTGCGAGCAGCGATGGTCCCAGGTAAGGCACCAGGAGTCACAGCTGCAAGGACACTGAATTGTGGCCGTCACGGGACTCAGGTTCTCCTCCCTCTGCCTGTGAGCTGACCCTGAATCTGTAAAGTGCCAAGGCACTCAGACAGACTCATCTACAAATACCCCGGAATGTCCTGAAAAGCCGTCCTCGGCTGCGGGGCCCCGGCCTGACTCTGCGGGACTGGGGGCTGTGCTTTCTGACTTCCCAGCCCCCAGGGAGACATTGCTCTGAACTTGCGCCCTGAAGCGGCCGGGCCAGCGGATCTGTGAGATGAATGTGCACCGAAGTATGCCAAATGTCCCATCTCCACACGATGCATTCTTTCTAGAATAAGCAAGCATTCGCTGCTTTGGTCTGGGTTGGAAATTATCTTCTGTGAGACAAATCTTTTGGCTGAAATAGGATTTTTAAAGATTCTCAACTGTTCACGTCGTCATTTCTGCGTTAATTGAATTAAAATGGAGCCAGTGTCTCTGAAAACTCACACAATCTGAACTCAAGAGGCTTCTCTGATTTATATCATCTGTTTATGTTCATCTCCCTTGCTGGCAGGACAGAGAAAGAGCCAGTGAAGAAACAAACCATCCTTCAGTCCCAGGCCCAGGACAAAGGTCGCCAGGTCTAGAACACGAGCCACCATGCCCCGAGCTGCGGTCTCTGCACATTCATGGGGACCTCCGGTGACAGGTCTGCTCCTCCCCCAATCAGTAAAGTCCCCAAAACTTTGCAATGAGATTTTCAGGTCTGCACTTGGTCAAATGCATGCTGATTTGCAGGGCTTGGGGTTTTATGTTGCGGTCTGCAAACACCATGCCCAGCAACTGCCGTATGCAGAACTTACTAAAATATGCTCAATAATTAGAAGCAGAAAAGACAAAATTAAAAAGCTCATATTGTGAAATCTTCCATTGAGACCTCCACACATTTCTCATGTAGCTATTTATACGCTTGTCCCTGTGCTCATTCATCCACTCACTTTTTTAAAATATAATTTTTTTAAAGATTTTATTTATTTATTTTTAGAAAGAGGGGAAGGGAGAGAGAAAGGGAGAGAGAAAGAAAGGGAGAGAAACATCTGTGGTTGCCTCTTGTGCGCCCCCTGCTGGGGACCTGGCACACAACCCAGGCATATGCCCTGACTGGGAATCAAACCGGCGACTCTTTGGTTCACAGGCCAGAGCTGAATCCACGGAGCCACACCAGCCAGGGCACATCCATTCACTTTTGCCCACGTGTTCATCCGCCCACGTGTGTGACAGTTGTTGCAGGTCTACATGCGATGTCGGATTTTCATTCTCTTTCTCTCTGACTTGATTTAGGAGCTTTTCCAAATTCTAGCATCCCGCTCAGTGTTTCCACCCACGGGGGTCTAGGGGGTGTCAGGACCAGGGGAGGGGGGCACTGAGTTTGGGGTTCCTGCACAGTGAGGGGAGGGGAGCAGGGGTCTGGGGGGCGCATGGGGCAGGGGGCTTCGCTGCGTGCCCCGTCTTCCAGATTAGACAGTGGACGCTGTCACCTGCTGAGAGTGACAGGCAGGAAACGGCGAGCCCGGGGGCTGTAGCCTTGTGTTGGAGGAAAAGCGGGAGATGAAAGTTGTGGACCAGTCGTTCGTCTTTACCTTTGCCACCACTCCCTCTTGCAGCTGAGGCTTCCTGGACAGAAGCCTGAGGCCAGCTTGTTCATTGTCTCCTTTGAAAACTCATGGATTCCTCAAGGGTTCCTTTTCCCCTGGAATTTCAATGATTTCATCAGAATATGTTTTGATGTAGATCCGATTATATCATTTTATTTTCTGGAAAACAGAGTCATCTTTTTCTCTGCAGCTTAATTCTTTATCATGGAAAATTTTTCCATCACAGAGCATTTCTTCTCTTTCTGTTTTTGCTGCCTTCTTTTCTTCTCTAGGACCTCAGGTGAGATCCTGCACAGGGAGAGACCCCCAGAAATTCCAGCACAGGAGCAAGATGGCGGAGGGAGGGGGTGGCCAAGAGTGCGTGAGGCAGCAGGTGAGGACATGCCCTGAGGGCATTTCTGTCACTGGGGAGAGTGGGAGGGAATGGTCCAACAGATGGTCACACAGTAGTTTTTAACTGATGGAGTAAAAAAGAGAATTGTTTGTCAACATCACGAAATATCATTGAAACAAGGTTTGGTAGCACTTTCAGGAAGGAGGTGTGTTAGGAAGCCCATGGCGCCAGGCAGCAAACAAGGCCTCGAACCCAGGTCCGCCCGTGACCACACACACATGCTGCTGAGCGCTGCTGTCACATGCTCCGGGCTTCCCCAGGTCGAGTGGGGAAATGAGTATGAAAGACCGTTGCGTATTCCTGAGCACCGAGCAATACTGAAGTCCTAAAAAGACAGAAATGCATGGTTCCAATTGGCTATCCCCAGTGGATCATGTGATTCTAGCCCATCTGACCACAGATGGGCATGGGGTCACCTCTCAAAGCTCTGTGGTCACACCCTGCTGTGGTCAGCAGCTCAAGGCACAAAGGGGTCCCAGAGAGCCTGTCCGTCTTTCTGGGGGGAGACCATGGTACTTTGGAGACTTGAGTGTGGAGAGAGGCTTGTCACTTGCTGCTGACAGTCCCGTACTCAGTCCCTGGAGCCCAGGCCCCACATCTGCCCCCAGGGATACAGTGTGGACAAGTGATGCGCTCGCAGGCCACAGCTCGCTCCAGACAGCCACATCACCGTGAAGTCCTCTTCCCACGGAAAGCTGTTTTCCAAGGAGGTGCATAAAATAATCCAGTAATTTGTTTTAACTGAATAGTACTTATTTCTTCATTTCTTTATCCAAAGGGGGAAACATTTTTTAAATGTTATGAAAGGTTAGAGATATGGTATTGAAAACACATGGCAACATGATGTATTCTCAGGAAATTACAAAATATGGGGCACAGGCATGCATCTAACCGTGTAATTTGTCCAGAGAAAATTGCTGAGCATCTGCCTGTTCTTCACTCTCTTTCCAACAGAAACGACTTCTCCTTCCGTGGTTGCACGGCTGGGCTGCCCGCTTTCCTCGCCTGGTGCTGACGTCAGGACATGAGAACTTGCCCTCGGCGCTCTCCAGAGGGGTTCAGAGCTGAGCCTTCAGGAAACCCACAGACACTAGACATGCGCATGTGCACACGAAGGAAAAAGACTCCGACTAAGAAGGGCTCCTGGTGGCCCATGGGGCTCAAACGTGAGAAAGCAGAGCCTCGTGGCCATTTCTGCGCAGGGTCTCCTCACACAACCCGCACTCTGGGAGCAGCCTGCACTGAGCCACCTACTTGCACTGGGTCCTACTAGCTGAGCTCTTAGAGAAGAGCTCCTGGGATCCTGTTTCAGCCAATAGGACTGGGGCTTTCCTCATCCAATCAGAGATACGAAGCTATAGTCTCATTGGTATCATCACTGACCAATCAGAGCAGCTCCATTCTGACCAAGTAGGATAGCACCTTTGGGGCCAATCAAACTGTGAGGATTTGGAATCCTCATTTGCATGAGGTCGAACCAATCAGGGTCTAGGGGCGGGGATTTCTGTCTGTAAGTCAGCTCCCCTCTAACTCTCTGAGCGCCCTTCTCTTCTCCACTTTGCGGTAGGAGCTTGTTAGTCCTCAGGTGACTTAGGAGCACAGCTCAGAGTGGTCTAGCTGGAGAGGGGCCTGGCCCAAGGATCTCTTCACAGCCGTGCTGTTTTGTACAGAATGTGGTGTTCTTCGCTGCAGTCCAAGCTGGGGACCCCTGTTGGCGCTGAACTGGCACCAACGGCCCTTGGTTAACGCTCATCACTCTAACATGGGGTTGCACAGCCACCACTTACTTCCAACTTCTCCATAGGAATCCATGCCAGCCCTGTTCTGTTGAAACTGGTCACGCTGACAGCCGCTCCCCCAGGCCTACTTTCCGTTCCAGGGCGGCTTCCTGAGATGCCGTTCCGATGCCACCTTGCAGTGCGGTGGCTGGTCTGGTTGTCCCAGGTCTACAGCGCCCTGGTCGTGATCCACTTTCTGCTGCTGCTCTGCAGACCTCAGCATGGAGCCCTGCGTGGCGGGATGTCTGTGGAGAGTCATGCACCCCGGGAAGACCTTCTGGGCACCCTCCGGTGCCAGGCGCTGCCATGTGAGGGTCGCAGGTGCAGTTGTGAGCAAGGCACTTGGGGTCCCTGTCCTTACACCATTGGGAAGCAAGTGTGGGGAGCTGAGTGACAGCGACAGAGCCGTGCACACAGCGGGAACTCCAGGGTGGTTAAATCCACAAAGAAACGAAAGCCCAGTGAGAAGATGGGGGTGAACCAAGGTGGAGAAGGTGACAGCAAAGGCCCCACAAGGAAATAGCACCTGACGTGGAGGGGTAGGGGCCGCAGGGATGAAGAACAGCGTGGTCTGGCCTCAGTGAACACAGGAGAAAGCGCGGTGGGAGCCCTCTCGGGTCTGGGCTGTGCCCCCACTGTCCCAGAGGATGGCCGTCGGATGCTTCTGAGGGGGTCCCTGTGAGCCTGCGGGAGGGGCTGGTGCGTGGCCAGGCTCGTCCCACCCTGCGCAGACTCTGAGAGCGCAGGGCTCTCAGCAAAGTTGGAAGAGGCAGCTTTTGAATTTCGAATTACAGTTGTTCAACGTTTTATTTTTCTCAAGAGAAAGAAATAGCTGCACAAGGGGTGTGTGGTAAAAAGACACTCCATGATTTCTGAGGGGTGGGGGTGAGGCTGGTGCCCTGCTCAGGTCCAGGGGCACCTGGGCCCCGTCCCGGATGCTTTTGGCACAGGTTGGCACTACGTCTGGGAAACGCACCCAGCGGTGCCCTTGGTGGGGATTGTCCAGAGCATCGCAGAGGATTTCAGGAAGGGACGCACCTCAAGTGGGCAGTTAGTGGTGGGAAGTGTCCATTCTTTTTTCTTTGCCCCCTTTTTATTTTAAAATCTTATTCCTTCTTAAGCCACTTAAGGCTAGATCATAACAAAGTTGTACATCCAGCACATACTTTGCAAATAGTGCGAGTAGAAGTGTGCTTTTTTTGTGGTCAGGGCATCCGAGTTTCGCTTGGTCACACAGCAGTTTTTAAATGAGTTAAATATCTTTGCTTTCCTACTTTATTTCTCTTTCTTTAACAAATCATTTAAAAATCCCTTTAATATTCTGCCTTAAAACAGGCTTCTGATACGCAGATGCTTCCGCCCACCAAGCGTCACTGGCAAGTCACCCACAACCCTGCACCCTGGGACACGAGGCAGGACTCCCTGGCGGGCTTTCTGCCTGGTTTCACTGCTACTTCAGACTTCGTTTCTGCTTAAGCTCTTGATTCTTTACTTGCCTGTGATACTGTGTTATTTACCCCCATGATTTCCAGCTCGTTCAGGGTTCTCGTAGAGCATGAGTGGGTCTAACCGGCACATCTGGGGACGTGACAGGCGGGAGGGCAGTTCGTGGGCAGCCACACCGCTTTATAGGGGCATTTTATCAGCTGAGGAGCAGGTGTGGAAACCCTGGGGCTGTTGCTGGAGAGCGGTGACGATGAGCTTGTATCCTCAAGGCCAGAAGTGAAGAGGGGCTGACTCAGGATGGTAAACATCACCAGGCTCGCCATGACCTAAAAACAGAGCAGTGTTCATTCTGCGGCCCTGTGCTCTTGGGAGCGAAGTGCTGGCCGGACAGCTTGGCCCCAGCTCCCGTCCATAAGAACTAGGGAGGCGTTTTAATGGCAGGGACAGGGACCCCCATCACCCACGGCTATGGCACATTCTCCTGCTGTTGATAGGCTTGGTAATGGTGTCCAGTGACCCTGCTGCTTGCTCGGTGGGGACCACGCTCTGGCCCTTACTCACTGTGGGGTCCTGGGGAAGTCCCTCGCTGCTCCAGGCGCGAGTCCGTCATCAAGGAAGTGGTGACGATGGCGCCGGGGATCATCTGCGTGAGGTGGTTCCCAGGGAGTCTGGCACGCGGTGAGCCCTTGGTGTGAATCCCTCACCGTGCTGCTGTGCTCACCATAAAAGCCCTCAGCTCCCCCACCCCACCCCCTGGTGACCTGTGGCAAGACTGGGCCACTCTCTGGTCATCATAGGTGTTCTTGTCCTCTAGGGACCTGGCCCTCATGCTCAGGCTTCTGAGTTGTCCAGAACTAGCACCCTTTTGGCCTTTGTCACCCCTCCAGGCTGCCTGTCCCAGGTGCCCAGCTCACAGAAAAACAAAGACGTGGGAGGGAACCTGCTGAGTAGCTGATATGGGTCATGCGCACAGGTACAGGGCTTTGCTGCTGGGGGTGCATGGGAGCCGGCCATGGTCCCTGGATGGAGCAGGTTTGAGTCACTGGTGCCGGAGACGTGAAGGATAGGCTGGGGCTGGGGGGATAGGAGGTGCAATCTTTAGAGGGCAGTGATTATCTCAGGGAGTCGGGGAAGCAGTGAACAGCTGAGAGGGGGCGAGGGGAGGCCCGGGCTGGCTGAGGAGGGAGGAGAAGGGATGAAGTGTCACATAGACTGCAGGAGCAGACGAGGGAGAGGGCATGGCCAACGGGGGTCTGAGCACCCTGCAGGGCTGCGTGTCTGTGCTGCTTGGTCTGTGAGCTCCTCACCAGCTGTAGCCTTGGCCTTAGGAGAGTGGGACTGGTTGTCATAAACCGTGACAACCCAGAACAATCAGTGCCCCTTGGAAGTGGCCACAGGCTGGCCTTCCCTTCGGTGAGGGTCGCTGAACAATTGCTCCAGGTTAACCTGGGGCTCAGGAAGTTACAGACCCAACTTCATCTCTCAGGTTGTGCTTCTAATTGGGCACTGTCTGCGTGTGGGCTTGTTAAGCCTCGCGCTGTTAAAGCTGGCGGCTGCTTCCCCTTTCTTTTGGGGGGCTGCAGGCCGCTGGGAGCCGGGCAAGCCCAGCCCACATGGCGCGGGTCTCCAGTGGCTGCCACGTTGCTAGGACTCTTGGCAGGAGGAGGCTGAAACCCCTGTCTGCTGGAGCTGGTCCCAGAGCTGCAGGAAGTCTCTAAATGTTCTTTTCTTTTTTTTTAACAGACAAAGGAATCTAGAGTCCAGAATGACTTCCAGGAATTACAGTGTGAGAACTTAGTATGAGAGATTTTTATTTTCTTCTTGAAAACTGGAAAAGGAAATAATGGAAGCAGAAGCCAGACGGAGCATATCACATGCTGGCACGTTCAGCTGTGTAACAAAACACGAATGTTCTTCCCCGCGCCTCCCGCAGATGTACATGGCCGGCCCGGGTGACCACTTTTCTTCTGGGGTCAGGGTGCAGCGGAGCCTGGGAAAAGCTGCCCCTGCTTGCTTTCCTTCCTTTCTTCCCAGGCTCCGCCCAGGGAGGCGCTGGCATCCCTCCACACGTGGAACCTGCCTCCTCTTCTGTCTCCAGCTCGCAGGCCTCACTCAGTAAAAGCGGAGAAAGGCTCAGAAAGCCCGTTGGATGTGGGGCGGCTCCCGACGATGCCCGTGCCAGGACTCTGTTGGCCGTCGGGGCAGCCTCTGTGGGACTAGGCTCCCGGCCAGGGGGCACCTTGGCAGCAGGGCCCCCGGGCTGTGGCCTCCCTCCTCCCTCCATCTCCGGCAGACGCCACTGGCTCTGCTGGTGGTGCAGGGGCATGGCCAGTAGCTCGTCCTGCTTGCTTGTCCTCCACGAGCACGGGGTCTGTGCCCTCCTGGGCTTCAGACAAGGCCACCCGTCAGAGGGCCGTTTGCGAAACGCGAGGGGCCCTTAGGTGTTAGTTATTGGTGTGATTTTCCTCAAACTGTCCCGGCTTCCTCAGAGAGGCAGCGAGCGGTCTGGGGTCCAGGGCGAGCCCAGAAACCCTTGGCCTTGCTCCTGGCCTGGAGGGGTCATGGCCACTGCCCGTAGGGCGGTCCTAGTGACGGAACAAAATGCATGCTGGACGGGTTCCCTCTCATGGCCAAGGTCCCCCAAAGACTGGAGCTTCCGTGTAGGTGCCCCCTTAGCAAGGACACGGGAAAGAACTTAAACAATTAACTGAGTATTCTGGAGAGACATTTCAAAAGTGGAGGGAAAAGAAAAAATGCATAGAATTTTAGACAAAGATAGCAGACTCCACGGGATTCACCGAGGAAGGTCGCCATCCTTCCAAGGGAGCCGCAGAGAGCAGGAACAGAGGAAAGAGCAGAGAAAAAGCAGAAGGAAGTTCACAGAATTGAAGAACTGTGCAGACATTTAATACAGAAAACGCCACAAGCCTAGCGCATCGTTGTGAATTTTCATAACAAAAAGAGGAGAGAGAAGCCCCAAAGACTGAGAGGGGAAAATGCCAGAAGAGGGTATAAAGCGGACTTCCGCCACGCTTCCCGCGGTCGGCCACTGCTGTCAGGTGAGAACGGAACAAAACTGCCTTCCGCCATTGCACCTTCCTGAAGACCCTTTTCAAGGATGTATCGCAGCAAAAATCATTGCTTTTTAAAGAAAGCAAGAGGGAGAGAAAAGCAGGTGGATGTGCAGTCATTCGGGAGGGCAGCTGGACGGCACACAGCAGGCGAGTGGCCACCGGTGCGGCCTGTGGCGGTGACGCCGTGTCCGGAGAATGAGCCGCGAGTAACCCAGGTCCGCCCGGCTTCTGTCGGGAGCGCCAACCGAAGCTCCTTCAAACTCTGAGCTCATAAACGACCTAGAAGGATTTCGTAAAACCGCATTTGTAGGTAGTATATAAATTCTTCGTGAATTCAAATAGTGGCAAATAAATGTTACTGATTTTTTTAAATTAAGCTAGTACATCCCTTGGAAATACAGTTGTCCCTCGCTATATCGTGGTTCACTTATTGCGGTTTCACTGTATCACAGGTTTTTAAAAAATATATATCTAATTCTGTATCATGGAGTTTTTGCTCTATTGCGGGATTTTGAGGTAAAATGATGCAGGATTTTGTTAAAATTGTGTAGGTTTAAGAGTGCAGAAAGTGTTTAAGAGCATATGAAGTGTTTATAAGAGTGTGGGAACGGTTAATAAGAGAGTGGGAAAGGTTTATAGGAGTGTGGGAAGGGTTTATAAAGCCTTAAAATATGTATAAATAATAAACATAACGCCACTACTTCGCAGATTTTCACCTATCGCGGGGGTCTCTGGAACGTAACTCCCGTGATAGGTGAGGGATCACTGTATGTACAGGCACATTTCAATTCCACAGCAACTAGATATCACTATATTCAAATTAAAAAGCACAAGGAAAAGCTTTTCTTTTATAGTCAAAACTTTTAATTATTGCACATTTTAAAATTTACATTTCCATTCTATTTCCTTATTTAATTTTTATCCTGATATAATAAGTTGAGAATAGAAATTATTTTGTAGATACTGCACCACACTCCTCTTCAAGAAAAATACATGTAAATTAAAAAATATAATTTAAAAGAATATAATGCCATGACTATTGCATATTTTAAAAGTGTCTAATGTTATTACCAATGCTATTTTTTTAAATTTCTTAGGAAAACAAAGTATCACCTATTTTATTGAATAC
>PVJI01024834.1:0-21243 GCA_004026765.1 Micronycteris hirsuta | reverse complement strand
TCCTGTTGGTTCCCTGTAAATCTTCCTCCATTATCCTTATCGTATTCTTCATTTGTTCAATTATTTGTGTCCACCTTTCTTCCAGTTTTGTTAGCATTTTAATTACTAGCATTTTGAACTGAGCATCTGATAGGTTGACTATGTCGTCATCCGTTAGTTGTAATTTGTTCTGATCTTTCATTTTGGCCATTTTCATTCTTTTTATCTCGGTGCACTTGTTGGCTCACCAGTGCAGTTGCCGGCAACCTAGGTTGCTTTTGGGTGACGTTGCCTCTGGGGGCGGGGCCTGGGAGGAAGCACTGGTGGGTGCCGTTCACCGCGGGCTCCCGTCACCCCTCCGCTCCCGGTTTCCCCACCACCGTTTCCGCCAGACTCGATTCTGCTGGCTCCCTCTGGCCTCTCTCCGGCAGCGTCGCCGGCTTATGGGATTCACCCGTTGTACGGGGACATGCCCTGTTCAGGCGCTGACGGAGTCAGTCTCTCCGTGAGAACTGCCTCTCACTCCATTCCTCCACCTGGTTCTGCCCCGCTTACTGGCCTGGATGTTCGTCTTCTCCTACCTCCTGGGTGTCGGACTTCCCTTCAGTTCTTTTCTGTCCGTTCTGGTTGTTTAATTTTTCGCTACTGCGTTAGTTGTTTAGACACTCTGGATGTGCGGGCGGCGAGTGCGTCCACCTACGCCGCCATCTTGGCGGAAGTCCCCTAAATTTTTGATTTGTTTTATAGTGCTTTGCTCTGATTAATCTATATATGGCATGTATACATGCACATATTTAATACTTAAAACTGGAATCAAATTATAAATGCTCTTTGCCTCTCTTTTGTTTAGAATTTTCCTATCTCATTAAATCTACTACAGACGCTGAATAATGTTTTATCATGTAATAATTTAATGCCCTGGCTAGTGTGGCTCAGTGGATTGAGTGCCCACCTGCAAACCAAAGGGATGCAGGTTTGATTCCCAGTCAGGGCACATGCCTGGGTTGTGGGCCAGGTCCCCAGTAAGGGGTGTGTGAGAGGCAACCAGCCATTGATGTTTCTCTCCCTCTCTTTCTCCCTCCCTTCCCCTCTGTCTAAAAATAAATAAATACAACCTTTAAAAAGTAATTTAAGTAATTCCCAATTGTTATTGGCAGATTCCAGTTTTTTACAATCAGAGCAAAGAGTAAACTTGTAGTTCACCCTCTACATTTACTTACTTTCTCAGTATAAGTTCATGAAGGTGAAATTATAAATGTTAATTTTATTCAACAAAGAATATTTTTGTTTTATATGATTTTTTACATAGTTTTTAATATTAAAATATGTAGCTTGACTTGTATCTCATTTATATCTTCAACAAATGGTCTTACTGCTAAAACTCATCACTTTGCAGGAAGACACTGCGTGGTCTGCACTTGTGAAGTTGTTTGATCCTGTGAAGTCTCCCAGATGTTACGCTGTTATTGCTCTGAAGCAGCAGCATTGATCTCCATGGAAGCGGGGTATCCATTTGTAGAATCTACTGCTGATGTTGCTTTTCTAAACATTTATGTCATGTTATGTAAATATTTTAAAAACATTGCCTTACATTTGAAATAAGCAGTAAAGTAATAGCTAACAACAGAAGCTATCACCCATTTTTTCATTGTCAAAGCATACATTTAATAAAATAACACGTGAAAATACTATGAAAGGATCGACCTAAATTCCTGATTTAGAACGTCAGTAGGACATGGCGTTCTGAGCCTTGTTTCCTGTTCTGTACTTGACACCCTTGATATTTGTTACACATCACATTTTGCCATTTACTGATTTTTAAAGAGAGGGAAAGTATAGATTTGGTGTAGTAAAATTAGTTGTACTGAATATTATTTGCATTTTTCCCCACATTTTGGAAAGATTTTCCATGTTACCAGGGGGTAAAAAATCCACATTTAAAGGAAAGAAATACCCAAGAACCAGGCCAGACATAAAAAGTGCCTAATATGAAGCATATTTTACACTGTGTTAATGCCCTTAAAGGAATAAGCACTTTTTAGTGAAATACTTATTTTAAGGATTTGTGAGGTTTTTCTTTTTTTCTTAAAGGGATGGGTTGGCACTTAATGAAATTAATTAGTGCTCTGTAAAAAGCCACTGAGTAAAGTAGGAGTGAGTGAGAGGAGGCCAGCCTCTGCCGCGTGGTGCAGGGTCCTGTCGTTAGCAGGAAACTGGAGGTTTCTAATACACTCAGAAGATGAACGGCTGGGAAAAGTCTTCCTTGATGCTCAGCTAGAGACTGTATAAAATTCTCCTAAGCAGAAGAAGTAATTGCTTTCTTGAATTTTTGGAGTCTGTCCACAGAGGAGGAGAAGAATTTTTTGCTTTGAGTTTCTATATTAATACTGAGTTTGCAGACAATATATATGTGAATGATTGGGAATTTTGTATCTACTGTAATACTGGTGAAATTAACCATTTTTAAAGGTTTTTATTCCAGGAAATTTCAAACATCTAGAACTGGAGGGTAGAATATAATGAATCCCCATGTACTTAATCACGAACTTCCACAGTGTCAACATTTGACCAGTCTGGTTTCATCTGTGTGCACGTGAGCACGCACACAGACGCCCCCGCCTCCGCAACACCCCCTCCGCGAGACTTTTAAAGCAACTCTCAAAAGCAGTTTATTATTTCATACCAATACTTTAGTATATATTTCTAAATTAAGGATTTTTTTCTATAATAACACCTGTTGTCCTTATCTACATATCCATGATTGGCTCAAAAAGTACTCTATATCAGCGTGTTCAATTCAGAATCAAAATGTGTTCATACATTTGCATTGGGTTGATGTGTCTCTTTGGGTGGTTTATTTTGTTTCCTCAGATTGTTCACTACACTAGTAGCTATCCCAGGATGAGCAAAAAACCTTTCCAGACTACTTTCTTGCCTTTCATAATTTTGCCATGTATGTACAATTTTAAATGTTTCCCTGATGCACAATATTTATATAACATTTACTTCTCTTTATAAGAAAGAAGAAAAGAATATTGTATGTGTAAAGCACAGTTTAGAATAGAGAATTACAACTGTTTCAATATCAAGAAAACTACATAGAACTTTCTATGTTGTAAAACTGTCAGAAATTGTATTTTTCAATTAATGTTTTCAGTGTTTATGAATTAGAGGCAAACGTATCATTCAAGCATCTAACCAGCATGAGATGGCCCGTACAGTCACACAGAGATGATAATATTACAGCAAAAAGCAAAGAAACATATTTTGGTAGGATTGCAGTGTTTGTAGACTTTCACAAAAACTGCTCTTTCAGAACTCATATACAGTTGAGCTAAAGAATGTGGTGCATTGGCGGGAGCATCCGTTCTGACAGTTACTTTCTGGGTGAGCTAATAGACTGCTACTCTCTCAGAACCTCTTTTATAAAGTAGAGTTTCAGATACTATTTATTTTGTGAACATTTATTGAATGCCTACCATGTATCAGAGTTTATGGTAGGCACTGGCAGTACAGAGACAAACGAGATATGTCCCTGTCCTCAAAGATCTCGTAGTACAGGGAGGAAGACAGACCATAAAACTACTGACTCCGAAGTTAGGGCCTCAGGGCTGATGAAGTCAGAGCACAGAATTCCCCGGGGATTCTTCAGATTGATTGACTTGGGGAAGAATGACTCAGTAACATTAGGACCGTAGTTTATATTCATGTGAATTAAATTGTTTCGTGGCACTGGGTAAGACACTTTATTCAGTATGCCTCAGTTTTCTCATCTCACCGTTAATAAGGGTGTTACAAGGATTGAAGGAATAAAAAAATATGTTATTGAGCTCCCTTAAAATATTGTTAGACAACCAGTTAATAAACAAACTATAGTTTATTAGAACTGCAATAATAGAGGACTCTGCCTTGAGAGAGTCTGGACAGTCTCTGCAGGGAGCACACTGATGGGACTCGGGAGTGTGGGCTCCAGTGGTCTGGGCAGAGAACGCCGGGACTTGGAAGAGTTCATGACACATGGTTTCTCAATTGGTATCTCTAGCAAGGTGCGAACCTTGAAGCGAGTCTTGGAGAGTAAACTGTTGCTTGATAAGTGAACTCTTTGCCAGGGTGAGCAGATTGTTTTCTGAGACAAATGACTATGTGGGAATTTCCTGAAACAAACAATGAAGTTATTTATTGGTTTACAGGTTTATCTTTTCTGGGCAAAGTTTTCCTGTAGCAAATAAATAAATCATGTGGACACATGTGGTCTCAGTTCTTCGACCCATTGCTTTCACATATTGATGTACAAAAGCACTTAATTTCAGGCACATAGTGCGTAATATAAAACCAATAGTTGCATTTGTTAAATGTCCTAGAAGGACAGAAATGGAAACTTCATCATATTTACAACATTGACATTGTAGGAAAAAAGTGTGTTCTAAGTTCTAATCATATAATTTACAAATGGATTTTGGCATCCCCATTCAAATCTGGGGAACTGTCCACATTCAAAATTGATTTGATTATTGAAATAAAATGAAAATGCATGAAAAGCATTGCCTTATATATAGTTGTTAAGTTTCACAATCATTTTACTTACTGAAATAATTTATTAATATTAATGTTTATTTCTAGGTTATTTCTAACCATGTATATCTGGTTAGAGTGTATATATATATATATATACTCTCTGTATCTGTAGGTATTAATGCAGAGACTGAAACAAAAGGCTTTTCCACATTACGTGCATCTGAAAATTGTTCTTTGATTTGTGGTTTTAGCCACTGTGTGTAATAGTTATTATTATTTTACTTATTATATCCCCCTTTCAACAGGCATAATTATTCCATAATATTTGTCATGAGGTATGAAGTTCTCTTCTAGATGGTTATGAGCTAAATTGATTGGTTTTCTTTTGTTTTGTTTTGTCTTTCCGCTAGGATTCTGCTGCCCTTCTACATTCTTTAAAGTTGTTTTTCAGAGTACATCCAAACATTTTGTTTGACTCTCCTCTACTTTAGTTCATTGTTCTAAAGCCATTTAAGAATACTGTTGCCATTAATTTGTTATAAATATGCATAATCCAGAGACGTGTGTTACAGTAGACACAAGTGGACATCTTTACTATGGGGATTCCTGACTTAATTAGTATTCAGGAGGACTAGAATAGATAGAAATTGTCGAGAAACACAAATGAGTCTCCTGAAACACCTCTGTATTCCACAAAAGGCTCTGTGACCATGGCGGATCGCAGCTCCCAGCAACTGTCGGGCATATTTCTAGACCTAGCACCCAACACAGTGCCTGCAACCTAACAGATTCATGATGAGTATTTCTTACTCCTTGTACAAATTCCATCTTAAATCACTTACCAAAATGTCCTATAGGGTAGTATCTGATGGATTTCTGTCTTCGTGTATTATAAAACATTGATTTTTACTTAGACACTATCCTAAGCACTTTACTAATGTTATTTAATCCTAAGAACAAATCATGAAGTAGATGTATGGTTATTCCCATTTTATAGATTAGGAATCTGGTAGAAGTAAATATTAGCCTTCTTTCTTAACATCATTCTTGGCCTCATATTATTTCTACACATCATTTTGCAAGTAGAAAAAACTGACCTGACATGTAGTGAAGTTGAAAAAGAAGAGAAACTATGGAACAGAAGCAAACCTACAGGGCTCCCATATGTTTCAGTTATGAGCATCTTTAAAATAATTATTCTTACTAAGTCGGTTATTGATAGATATGTATTTTTTGCCATTTTATTTTTAAACTATTTTTCTGTTTTTCTTCTTCTTCTTAAAGCAAGCCCTTTAACATTTATTGCAATACTGGTTTGGTGTTAGCAAATTCCATTAGCTTTTTCTTGTCTGGGAAGCTCTTTATTTCTCCTTCAAATTTAAATGATAGCGTCCCTGGGTAAAGTAGCCCTGGTGTAGATCCTTGCTTTTCATCACCTTGACTATTTCAAGCCACTCCCTTCTGGCCTGAAATGTTTCTGTTGAGGAATCAGATGACAATCTAATTGCAGCTCCTTTGTAGGTAACTACTGTATTTTTTGGACCATAAGATGCACCTAGGTTTTAGAAGAGGAAAATAAGAAAAAAAATTTTGAAGCAAAAAATGTGGTAAAATAGTTAATAACATAAATGACATAATGTTTCACCAATGTAAATGTAAACAGAAGTCAACAGCAGCATTAACAACCATTACTACTGACTTTAAGCTTTAAGTACGGAAACTCCTCTAATCATCAGGGAACCCCAAGAACTCCTCGTCACTACTGTCCACATTTGTGAAGCTCAGTGTCTCAGAATCACTAGTGTCACTGTCTCCACTCTGTTCATAGAGGATGACATCTTCAGAGCCGTCTAAGGCATTGCTGATGCCACATGTTTTGAAGGACCTCACAACGGTTTCATCCTTGACTGCCATAAGGTTTGCACCCGCTCCCAAACTTGGGTGATAGTGGGCCTCCTCTTTCATCCAGTTGGTGTCAGACCATGATTTCCAGCAGCCATCCATATGCTCCACTCTTCTCTCATGAAAACTGAATGGCTTGTTGATGGAAACGTCCAAAGGTTGCAACTGGCTGGTAAGCCCCCCAGGAATTACGGCTGATGGGTTTTCTCTTCTTTAAATCCCTTTTTTGTGGCTTCAGTGACATGTGCCCTAAACTGGTCAAGCACTAACAGAGCAGGTTTTCTCAGAAGCCCTCCAGGACGTTTGGACCACACTTTTTCTATCCATATCTTCATGACATTTTTATCCATCCATCCTTTGTCATGAACATGAACAATAACTCCTCTTAGGATTGCCTCTTTTGGCATGTTTTTCTCTTGAAAATCAGCATTGGTGGCAGTTTGGTGCCATCTGCACAGTAGGACAACACAACTGTGTAATGGGTTTTATCATGCCCTGAGGTTTGCACGGTTATGGTTTCGGCACCTTTCCCATCAACAGTCTTGTCTGATGGAACATCTAAGGTTAATGGGACTTCATCCATGTTCCCAATCTGGCTTATTTCAAATCCATTTTTCTTTCTTGCATCCAGTACAAATTTGTGAAAAGACACAATCTTGGATTCCTATTCTATAGGCATTTTTTGGGCAATCCTACTGGTAGTTTCAGTGCACATACAAGGCCACATCTCTTCATAAACCTGTGGCACCATGATGGTGACCCAGTGAAGTCCTCAATGCCTTTCTCTGCAGCAAGACGTTTGGCTTCATAGATGATCATTTCTGTAGATACTGAAAAGCCATTGTTCCTGTGACGTGTGATCCACTCTTTCATACCCACTTCTGACTGTGGCCATTTTGCAGCATGCCCACAAAAACATTGTTTCATTTTGTCTGTTTTTTGCAGTTGATCCTCCTATTTCCTCCATTCCCGTATCATTTTTTTGGTTGAAAGTGGCCCGAAGTGTCCCTCCGCTGCTCTGTTCCTATGTTCTTTGGCATACTTCACTACCTCCAGTTTAAAAAGGATTTTATATGAAATTCTTTTGCTTTGACATCTTTCCACAGTTACGGTAGATTCAGCAGGAGACTACGGTATGCTATCATGTCTTTCTACAACAGAATACAGTAACGACAACTATCGGCACTGTGTCCTTCACAGTTATGGGGGCACTGCAGCTGAGAACACCAGTGGGTGACGCACTGTTATGGGGGACCTGCTGCTGACACTGTTATGGGGGACTCTGCTGCTGACATGTTGTGGGGGATCTGCTGCTGACACTTATGGGGGACCCGCTGCTGACACTGTTATGGGGGGACCTACTGCTGACACTGTTATGGGGGATCTGCTGCTGACACTGTTATAGGGGAGATGTTCTGCTGGAGAACCGCAGGTTGTACAACACTCTTGTATGGAGACAGCAGTTTTGCACAACCTGCGTGGCTCTGCAGCTGTTGCCAAAATCCAGCTCCCATCATCTCCACATGTCCAAGCATGATGGGAATTGTAGTTTTGCAACAGCTGCAGGGCCACATTGACAGGTGACCCTGCAGTGAAATTTGCCTGTTAATGTTAATGGGGGTCACACCTGTCACGTGATGGAGGCACGTTTGGGTGCCGCAGGCTTTCTTCTAACGTGCCCGCACCACCTGTACCCTCCTCCCTAGCCTTATAGGACACCACAGCGGGGACTCTGCTCCTGCCTCCCTTGCGTCGTACTGTCAGGACACCCCCTCCTCCCAGCCCAGGGCCCGCAGCATCACCCCACTCCTGTTGCCGCCGGCTTCCTGCAGCGGTGACCCTGCTCCTGCCTCCTGTGTCCCTGCTGCACTGCTGCCCCCATCTCTCACAGTGAGCCAGGTAAGCTATGTTTGGACTCTGAGACACACCACCGTTTTCCTCCCAAGTTTCGGGGGAGGGAGTGCGTCTTATAATCCAAAAAATACAGTACCTGCTTTCTCTTGGGGCTTTTATGATTCTCTCCTTGTCTTTAAGCACTGACAGGTTAATTATGATGTGTTTTGGTGTAGCCTCTTTGGGTCCATCTTGTTTGGGACTCTCTGCACTTCTTGGGCTGTTGTATCTTTTTCTTTCACCAGACTAAGGAAGTTTTCAGTCATTATTTCTTCAAATAGGTTCTCCATCCCTTGCTTACTCTCTTTTTCTACTTGTATTCCCATGATGTGGATGTTGTTATGCTTCATGTTGTCCCAAAGTTTTCTTAAGCTCTCTTCATTTTTAATTCTTTTTTTCTTTTTGCTGCTCTTCTTGGGTGTTTTTTTCTACCTTGTTTCTCACATCACTGATTTAATCCTCTGCTTCCTCTAACATACTGTTTATTCCTTCCACTGTATTATTTACTTCAGATATTGTATTCTTTATTTATTTTATGGTTTCTATGTGTTTTTTCTTGCTGTTGAGGATCCTTGTAATCATTATTCTAAACTCTTATAAATTTCTTGCCTCCCTTTCATTTAGTTTTTTGTCTAGAGGATTCTCTTGTTCTTTCATCTGGGGCCTGTTACTTTGCCTTCCTGTTCTGGCTGCCTCTTTGTGTTTGTTTCTGTGTATTACATAGATGTGTAAGACTCTAGTACAGGCCTGTGTCAGATGCTGACTGTGACTGGCCCTGTTAGGAACTATGAGCAGTTCATAGCCTGTGGCTGTCTCTTCTGAGCATGTTTGTGTGCAGAAAGAACCAAGCTGTGCACCAAGGCCAGTTTTTATCAGCACTGGGCCAAGGGGAGGATCAGGTAAAGTCTAAGAGCTCTCAGAGATATGCTTAGTTGTTCAACTTAATTGGTGATACAGCCTCATGCTGTACTGAGCAGCCCAGCTAAGCCCCAGAGATTGGAGTTGTGTAATTCCTGTGGGTGGCAGCTATTGCCTCCCCTCAGGCCATTGAGACTTGGAAGGGAGTGCTCTGCCTGAGAAAGATGGCTTCTAATGTGGGGAATGACTCAGCACAGGGATCCTGGTGGCTGTTCCTTCAGTTCTCTCCCAGAGCCACTAGCCCCAGACTCTCCTGCATTTCTAGTTTATTCTGCCCTCCCTCTGCCTGAGCCCAGGGTAAGTAAACGCAAACAGTATGTTGTGCGTTGGCCCTTTAAGAGGCTCTCTACATCTCTAGCCATCTCTCTCTGGTGGACAGAAACCCCACTGCTTTTCACAGCTGGATGTTATCTGGGTTTCTTTCCCGGCTCTGGTGCTATAGGCTGGGGAGCCCAGGTTGGGGTGTAGGCCCCACACTTCTCAGGGGGAACCATACCAGCTGTTGAAATCCCTCCAGAACTTCAGCTGCTGCCCACACAAGCCTAGCCAGTCCTCTCATGCCTCCTCTGCTCTCCCTACCAGGCATGTTGTGGCGAAGTGGTTTCTTCTGTCTGTCCGTGGTTATGAGGCTTCTTTCCAGCTGATGTTCACTTGGTTATCCAGGATAATTTGTCTATAATTTCATTGTACTTCCATTTTGGTCCTGAGAGGAGGTTTGTGCACCTTCCACCTACTCCTTTACCATCTTGGATCCTTGGAACTTTCTTACTAAGTTGAAAGAGATAAAAGACTGATTTTAAGCACAGAATTAAAAACTATAAATAAATATAAAATGGAAATTCTAGAAGTGAAAAAAGTAAATTAGCAAAAGTTCATATTTTAGTGGATTGGTTTAATGGAGACTAGACACAACTGAAGTATGAATTAGTAAACTGTAAAGAAATTCTGAAATATCCAGAATGAAGCACAAACAATGATTTTTAGAAAAAGTAATCAGGAGGACTTCCGCCAAGATGGCGGCGTAGGTAGACGCACTCGCTGCCCGCACATCCAGAGTGTCTAAACAACGAACGCAGTAGCGAAAAATTAAACAACCAGAATGGACAGAATGGAACTGAAGGGAAGTCCGACACCTAGGAGGTAGGAGAAGACGAACATCCAGGCCGGTAAGTGGGGCAGAGCCAGGCGGAGGAACAGAGTGAGAGGCAGCTCTCACGGAGGGACTCACACCCCCAGTGCCTGAACAGAGTGTGGCCCCAAACAACGGGTGAATCCCGCAAGCCGGCGATGCTGCCGGAGAGAGGCCAGGGCTGAGCCAGCAGAACCGAGTCTGGCAGAAAAGGCGGTGGGGAACTGGGGAGTGGAGGAGTGATGGGAGCCCACGGTGATTGGAGGTCGCCATTGCTTCCTCCCAGGCCCCGCCCCCAGAGGCAACATCATCCAAAAAGCGACCCAGGTTGCAGGCACCTGTGAGCCGACAAGTGCGCCGAGATAAAAAGAATGAAAATGGCCAAAATGAAAGATCAGAACAAATTACAAATAACAGATGATGACATAGTCAACCTATCAGATGTGCAGTTTAAAATGCTTGTAATCAAAATGCTAACAAAACTGGAAGATAGGTGGGTGCAAATAATTGAACAAATGAAGAATACGATAAGGATAATGGAGGAAGATTTACAGGGAACCAACAGGAAAAAAAAAAGGAGGTTGGATCTCAAACCAATGGGGTGGACCAGAAGGAAGAAACAAGAATTCAAAAAAATAAGGAGGGTCTCAGGAACCTCAGAGACATTTGTAAACGACCCAATATCCGGATCATAGGGCTGCCAGAAGGACAAGAGGAACACCAAGAAATTGAACGTATTTTTGAACAGATAATGAAGGAAAACTTCCCAGACCTGGCAAAGGAAATAGGCTTCCTGGAAATCCAAGAAGCTCAGAGAACCCCAAAGAAGCGGGACCCAAAGAGGAACACACCAAGGCACATCATAACTACATTACCCAAGATCAAGAATAAGGAAAGAATCTTACAAGCAGCAAGAGAAAAAGAGACAGTTACCTACAAAGGAATCCCCATAAGACTGTCAGCGGATTTCTCAAAGGAGACCTTCCAAGCAAGAAGGGGCTGGAGAGAAATATTTCAAATCATGAAAAGCAAGGGCCTACAAACAAGAATAATCTATCCAGCAAAACTTTCATTTAGAATGGAAGGGCTGATAAGGTCAAGTTCAAGGAGTACATCATCATGCAGCCTCTACTATATGAAATGTTAAAAAATTTTGTATGAGGACTCAGGAACGAAGGCACCGTGGCCAGATCAGCTACCAGGGAATTCAGATCAGTCACAGCCAAGACGCTTGTGAGGTAAGCAAGCAAAATACAACCATAGAAACAAAATAGAACCAGAGACATTGAAGCTTAGAACATTCTGGCAGTAACCAGAGGGGAGAGGGAAGGGGAGAGGGGGGACAAGGGTAATCAGGAACTGCTATAAAGGACACATGGACAAAACCAAGGGGGAGGGGGGAAGCAAGGGAGGGAGGTGGGTTTGCCTAGGGTGGGGTGGGGGGAGGGTAAATGCAGACAACTGTAATTGAACAACAATAAAATAATTTAAAAAAAAAAGTAATCAGAAGACAGGATAAGAAACACAGGGAATACATTGAAAAAAGTCTTACATACATGTAATTGGAGTTTCAGAAAACAAGAATATAGAGAATGGGGAACTAATGGAGATAATTGGCTAAAAATAATCTTAAACTTTAAAAATAAGCCACAGATTCAGGAAGGAAAATTTTATTTTATTTATTTTTAATTTTTTCAATTACAATTTACATTCAATAATATTTTGTATTAGTCCTAAGAGGGAAATTCTTAGCATTACAGGCCTACCTCAAGAAACCAGAAACATCTCAAATAAACCATCTACCCTTATACTTAAAGGAATGAGAAAAAGAACAACAAACTAAGCCCAAAATGAGTAAAGGAAAGGAAATAATTAAGATCAGAGAATAAATTAAAAAATGCAAAAATCAGTGAAGCCAAGAGCAGGGTTTTTGAAATGATAAAGAAGATTGATAAACCTTTAACCAGAGTCATCAAAGAAAGGAAGAAAAGTTGTAAAAAAGAAAAGTATATCTAGGCCTATGCGAAAACTGGAACACCAGAGAAAACAAGAAAGTCTAAAAATATCCAGAAGAAAAAATCCTCACTACCTACAGAGACATACTATTGGAATGACAGTGGCCTTCTCAACAGAAACAATAGATGCTGGAAGATACATTGAACAATCCCTCCATGGTGCTGAAAATAAACAACTGCTAAGATAGATTTCTGTTCCCAGTAAAAATACCCTTCAAGAATTAAGGAGAAATAAAGACAGCTTCAGACAAAAAAATAATTTTTAACAGCAGATTTCTACTAAAGTTATTAATACTAAAGGGTATTCTTTGTGCAGGATGAAAATTATCTCAGATGAAGTGCTAGAAATAAAAGAAGAAAGGAAGACCAACAAAAAGGTTATATAAGTAAATTCAGGTAAATATTGACTATGTAAACCAACAATAATAATGCCTCATGGGAGTTACAATGTACATACAGCTGAAATGATCAAAACTAGTAGCATACAGAAGAAAGTAGTAAACAAAGTTAAAATGTTCTAACAGAGTTCCAGTGAAGATGGTGGCATGAGTGAATGCAGTACTCAGGACCTTCCACAACCCCATCAAAAATATAACTAAATTACAGAAGAAACATTATTCAGAACCACTTGAAATCTAGGTGAACGGAAGTCCTATAACTAAGGGTGCACTGAGACTGGTAGGAGGGGAGGAAATGCAGAATGGCCTGGTCCAACATTCTCACATGGCAGTTAAAAATTGGGAGGACTATCTCTGCTGTGCAGGTCCTGCATAAGGAGCAATGGGTCCTGACCCAACATAGAAGCCCCAGCCCGGGGTTCCATTGCTGGAAGAAGTCTTCATAAATTCTGGCTGTAAGAACCTATGGAGTTTGTGGCTGAGTGGAGAGGGCTACTGGAGTCCCAGGCATACCTCTTAAGGAGCCCACACATGGACTTACACACGCTCACTCACTCTGAGCTTCAGTGATGGGGCAGCAGTTCAAAAGGCACCAGGAACATACAGGGATGAACTGAATTGTCTGGCTACTTGGTGAGAGCTGGAGGGGCAGCTTTCTCCCAGACAGAAGTGCTAGCAGAGGCCATTGTTTCTTTTCTGAGCCGTCCCCCAACAGAGCTGGCAGGTGGATGCCAATCTCAGTTTCCATCAACCTGGTTCACCCTGTTAGACCTACCTTGGTGATTCCATGAGACCCTGCCCCACCCAACTTGTGGGCCCACCCAAGCCATTTCCAGTGGCTTTTCCATATAAATGGCCTCTCTTGGCTCATGTTGCAGACTCCTAAATCTCTGAAAAAAGAAGCATCTGGCCTCTGTGAACCCTTTACCTCTTGCTAAGTGGCCCTACAGCTGGCACTGGTGGCATCCAGGCTCAACTTGCAGGTTGGCCTCTCCTGTGCACCTCCGAGCCTAGCACAAGTAGTAGCCATCTGCAGATGCTCTTTAGCTCATGATGGGCAGACCTGGGCAGGGCACAGGCAATGACTGATCTTGGACCATCCAAGAGGCCTCAGAGCTGGTGCACCCAGTGGGCAGTTTCAGACCACACTGGATTATAACCTTACCATCTCCATGAGTGACATTCTCAAGGGACAGACTCAGGGCATCAAAACCCCACTGAAGCAAGTCCTACTCCATGGAATACACCCCTGCACAGCAGTTCCTCTATTGTAGTCACAGCTAGTCCTCAAAGACAAATGGATTGGGGATCAATTTTTCCCAGTGATGTGCTAACAGTAATCAAGGCTGAACTACAAAAAGGCAGTGCACACACCCCACAAAGGGTGCACCTGGAATGCCCAACTCAGGTGACCAGGGAGGCTGTGCCACTGGGTGTTACAAGACAACTTCTACAGTACAAGACAACTCTACCAAGTCAGGGAGACAAAGCAGCTTTTCCTAATACATGGAAACAAACAGGGAGGCAGCCAAAATGAGGAGACAAAGAAATAGGCCCCAAATGAAAGAACAGGAGAAATCTCCAGAAAGAGAACCAAATGAAATGGAGGCAAGCAAACTACCAGATACAGAGTTCAAAACAATGGTTAGAAGAATTTTCAAGGAAACTAGAGAACTTCCAACACCATAAAAGGACATGGAAACCATAAAAAAGAACAAGACAGAAATTAAGGATACACTAACTGAAATGAAGAATGAATTTCAGGGAATCAAAAGTAGAGTAGATGAAACAGAGAAGCAAATCAGTGATTTGGAATATAAGAAAGCAGAAAACACCCAATCAGAACAGCAAAAAGAAAAAACAATACAAAAACAGGATAGTGTAAGGAGCCTCTGCAACAACTTCAGGTGCACCAACATTTGCATCATGGGGGTACCAGAGGAAAAGAGAGAGAACAATGAATTGAAAACCTATGTAAAAATATGATGGAAAAATTCTAACCTGGCAAAGGAAACAGACATACAATCCAGGATGCACGAGTCCTAAACAAGATGAACCTAAGGAGGCCCAAATCAAGACACATAACTGAAATTCTAAAGGTTAAAGACAAAGAAAGAATCTTAAAACCAACAAGAGAAAAGTGGATAGTTACCAACAAGAGAGCTCCCATAAGACTGTTGGCTGATTTCTCAACAGAATCTGCAGGCCAGAAGGGGTTGGCACAAAATATTCAAAGGGATGAAAAGCAAGGACCTACAACCAAGATTCCTCTACACAACAAAGCTATCCTTTTGAATTGAAGGACAGATGAAGAGCTTCACAGACAAGAAAAAGCTAAAGGAGTTCATCACACCTAACCAGTATACAAGAAATGTTAAATGATCTTCTCTAAAAAGAAGAATAAATACATAAAAATATGAATAATAAAATGGCAATAAATACATATCCATCAACAACTTCAATGCAATTGATTAAATGCTCCAATCAAAAGACATATGATACCTGAATGATAACAAAACAAGATGCTTGCTTACACATGCTGTCTACAAGAGACTCACTTCAGGACAAAAGACACACATAGACTGAAATTAAAGGCTATAATGAGACAATGAAGGACCCAGCAACTCCACTTCTGGGTATTTATCTAAAGAAATCCAAAACACGAAAAGACATATACATTTATATGTTTATTACTGCATTATTTACAATAGCCAAGATATGGAAGCACCCTAAGTGTCCATCAATAGATAAATGTATAAAGAAGTGTAAAATGACCCAGCTATAAAAATGAATGAAATCTTAAAAAGAAGGAAATCTTGCCTTTTGTGACAGCATGGACGGACCTGGAGGATATTATGCTAAGTAAAATAAGCCAGTCAGAGAAAGAAATACCATATGATCTCACTCATATGTGGAATCTAATAAGCAAAATAAGCTGACAATAAAATAAAACCAGAGGCATGGGCACATGGAACAGACTGATAGATCTCAGAGGGGAGGGCAGAGGAGGACTGGAAGAGATTAGCTAAGAATTCATATGCATATATGCAAAGCCCATGGCCACAATGTGGTAAAGACTGGGGGTGTGTGGGGTGGGGTCTTGGTGGAGGGGGGGAAAGGAGAGGTAAATGGCGGACATCTGTAATAATGTCAACAGTAAAAGAAATGAAAAAAGAATGAAATCTTGCCATCTACAATAACATAAATGGACCTAGAGGGTATTATGCTAAGTGAAATAAGTCAGACAAAGAAAGACAACTGCCAGATGATTTCACTTATGTGTGGAATCTAAAAAGCAATAAACAAACAAGCAGAACAGAAACATAGATACAGAGAACATTTTAATGGTTGCCAGTTGGCAAAGGGGTTGGGAGGGGAGATGAGTAAAAAAGGTGAAGGGATTTGGAAGTACAATTAGTAGTTTTAGAATAGCCACCTGGATGAAAAGTATAGCATAGGGATTATAGTTAATAATGTTGTCATAACTATATATCAGGGGTGTCAAACTTATTGTCATCTGGGGCCACATCAGCCTTGCTGTTGCCTTCAAGGGCCAAAATAATTTTTGACTGTATAAATGTAACCACTCCTTAACTGTTAAGGAGCAGAAATTATGTTCAGCCGTTTGAGGGCAACCACAAGGCTGATGTGGCCCCCGGTGAAAGTGAGTCTGACACCCCTGATATATATGGTAACAGATAGGTACTAGATTTATCAGGGTGATCACTTTATAAATTATGTAAATGTCTAATCATGGGGTTGTACACTTGAAACTAACATAATATTGTACATCAACTGTAAGTTAAAAATAAAAAAAAATAATGTTCTAACAAGGTCCTTTCATTGATCAGGAAGAGGGTAATAGTAAAAATTATTATCAGACTTTGATAAGTTAAAATTAAGTATTGTAATATACTAAGGTAACCAGTAGAAAAGTCATAAAGAATATAAGACATTCCAAGACAATAGAAGGAAAATAATGAAATGATATTCTAAATGGAGCCACCCCAAGAGTGAGCAGAACCGTGAGCAATTTTTCTTTTCAGGATGCCTATCCTTATATAAGCAGTGTGAGTCACCCAAAATGTCCCTATCAGTACCGTTCTGGCAGCCCAATCTGGAAGGAATACAGTGTTATCCAGCAGGAGCAATCTGCTTACCTGTCTGCCCTCCTGTAACTCAGGGGCCTCAGGCTCATGTCATAGGAACAAATCTCAGAATTTGGGGAGATGTCAGGCTGAGCACACACAGGAGGTAGAGAGTAGGAAGAGGGACCCAAAGGGTTGAAGTGGGGACTAGAACTCAAACTGTTCCCGCTTTCAACTTGGGCTGCCCTACCTAGATGGTCCAAGGCACCAGAGGACCCCACAGAGACCCCTTAAGTGTGGGATCCAGAGCAGAACCTTGCTTGCCTAGGTCTATGGGCAATACTGATTTTCAATCTCTGTCTTAAAAAAAAAAAGGTAATACTGTAAAAGAGAGTTAAAAAAAAAAACTACACTGTATAGGCAGGCCATATAGAAAGGAAATAATAGGATAGTAGACTTAAATCAAGAAATGTCAGTAATTTCATTAAATGACAATTAAATGCTTCAGTTTTAAAACAAAGATTGACTTACTAGAAAAATAAACCCCAACAATATGCTCAAAGACACACATCTAAAACCTGGGTACAAAAAGTTCAAAATTAATAGTAAGGAAAAGAGATAACTGCCAATTCTCATAAAAAGAAACTATATTAACATGAAAGTAGGTTTTTAATGTCAAACAAAAAGTATTCTTAGAGGTGAAGAAAAAAGCTTCATAAAGAAAAAAGTTGCAATTTTCCAGGAAGTATTAATAATTATAAATTTGTATTTAGCTAATAACAGTCTCAAAATATATAAAGCAAAAATTAACACAGAAATTTTAATAGTAAAAAACACAAATAGAGAAAGGATTAACACATTCAAAAAAACATAGAAAGGATTACATTAATAAAATTGACACAACTCTGCCAAAACCAATCATTAAAAAATAATAGAGCATTTAGTATTTCAAAAATTTATATGGGACTAAAAACAACCTCAAACAGCTTCAGCAATCTTGAGAAAGAAGAACACAGTAGTAGGGATCACAATACCTGATATCAAACTATACTACAAGGCCACAGTAATCTAAATAGTCTGGTACTGGCATGAAAGCAGGCATATAGATCAATGGAATAGACTAGAGAGCCCAGAAATAAACACAAGTCTCTATGGTTAATTAATATTTGACAAAGAGGACAGGAGCATAAAATGGAGTAAAAATAGGCTCTTTGATAAATGGTGTTGGGAGATCTGGACAGGTACCTGAGGAAAAAACAAAACTTGACCACCAACTTACACCATACACCAGAATAAACTCAAGATGGATAAAAAATGTAAATATAAGTCTTAAGTCGTGGCACCATAAAAGTCCTAAAGGAGAATATAGGCAATAAAATTTCAGATATCTCATGCAGCAGTATTTTCACCAATATATCTCCTAGGGCAAAGGAGATAAAGGGAAAAATAAATGAATAGGACACATAAAAGTAAAAGGCTTCTGCTTGGCTAAAGAAAAACATCAAAATGAAAAGGGATCCAACTGTAAGGGAAACATTTTTGCCAATAATATACCTCAGACAAGAGTTTGATCTACAAAATATATTAAGAACTCATACAACTCAACACCAGGAAGACAAACAATCCAATTAAAAAATGGGCAAAGGACCTGAACAGACACTTCTCCAAGGAGAACTACAGAGGGCCCAAAGGCATGTGAAAGGATGCTCAGCATCACTAGCCATCAGAGAGATGCCAATTAAAATCACAATGAGATACCACCTCACACCAATCAGAGTGACCATCATTAACAAACCAAGAAACAACAAGTGTTGGAGAGGTTGTGGAGAAAAGGAACCCTAGTGCACTGCTGGTGCGAATGCAGACTGGTGCAGCCACTGTGGAAAAAAGTATGGAATTTCCTCAAAAATTAAATAATGGAACTGCCTTTTGACCCAGCAATTCTACTGCTGGGATTATACCCTAAGAACCCTGAAACACCAATTCAAAAGAACCTATGCACCCCAATATTCATAGCAGCACAATTCACAATACCCAAGTGCTGGAAGCAGCCTAAATGCCCATCAGTAAATGAGTGGATCAAAAAACGGTGGTACATTTACACAATGGAATACCATGCAGCAGAAAGAAAGAAGGTGTTCCTACCCTTCACGACAGCATGGATGGAACTGGAGAGCATTATGCTAAGTGAAACAAGCCAGGTGGTGAAAGACAAACACATTATGATCTCACCTATAAGAGGAACCTATGAACAAAGACAAACAAACAAGCACAATAGAACTGAGGCATGGAAACATGGAACAGACTAACAGTGACCAGAGGGGAGGAGAGAGGGGTAGTATGGAAAGAAGGGGAGGGGACTAGTCAAAGCACATGTATGAGTGACCCATGGACATGGACAACAGGGTGGGGATTGACTGTGGAGCTGGTGGTGGACTGGGTGGAGGAAGGCAAAGGAGGAAAAATTGGTACAACTGTAATAGAACAACAACAAAATATTTAAAAAAAACAATAGAACATTAAATAACCAATATCCAGAATGTTAAAGGGAACGAAAGTTAATAAGAATATTATGAACAACTTTATGCCAATATATCTGAACATTTGTTTGAAATGAAAGAAAATCTCAAAGAAATGCAATTCATTGGAACGGTCTCAAGAAGAAAAATAAAGCATGAATAATCATATAAATGTTCAATTGAATCTGCTATTAATCCTTTATTAAATCTCTACATTTCAATAAAAGTATGTTGTGGATGTCACATATAATTCAATCCACTACTGTCTTTTAGGTTACAACTATGTGACAAGACTATGCTAGATAGTAGAGCTTGGGGGAAAAGATGTGAAAGCTATGATAGTTTCTAAACTTCAGGAGTTTACAATCTAGTCTTTGAAACACATATAATAAGAATATAAGAGGCATATAGAAGAGTTAAGATTTAGATAATGACATTTGCTAGGAGAAGAAGAAAGTGTCTCCATAAACACACAGTACTCTTCTATGAACTCTGTGCTACACTGTGCTGAACTGTACACTCTGTCTCATTCTCCCCCTTAATTATAGTCTCCCTTAGGTTGTTTTTAAATGTGGTCAGTAGAATGACTTGTTTTCATGGAGGAGGATGAGTTATGAAACAATCTGCTATGTGAAATACGTGCTCTCATCTACCTGTGACCAAAGGAACTGAAAGTCTCCAAACCTCCCCAGATGGTTTCTACTTGGCCAGTGATACCACTAGCAGTGTGTATTGGGATTTATCACCTGATGCATTTATCTCAATGGATTGCCTCATTAAGTGTGCAGATGTTCTGTCAATGGAAGCCCTTTTTTAAAAAAAAATGTACTGTTTTATTAGAATTTTCCAATACACAATTCAGAATAAGAGAGTTAACACATTTTAGCACAGAACAAAGTAGCATGTATTTAAATCTCATGGGAGGAAAATCCTTTAACTTGTACTCAGACAGTTATGATTAAACATGTCAAATTATTTTAAAAATGGGAAAAGTATGCAAATTCCAACGTAAAATTCTCCATGTTGCTGTCCATTTGGTCCACGTGGGATTTGGTGTTCATCCGTTAATCATCCTGAGCTAAATGCACATGTATTCTGAGTTAGCTGCTCTTTCAGAAAAAAATCTAGTCTTCTAATACTGCTACAACTCATAAGAAAAAGACTTAATGATGGTTTCCCATCAAGAAAAGTATACTCAAGTAATGTGTTTCCAGGGAAAGATAAAACAATTCCAGATACCATTGGAACCACAGAAGGCATCTCTGGTGTTCTGGTGACTTCAAAATATTTCTAATTTTAGTAGACAATATAAATAATTCTTTGCAGGTAAATCTCTGTGGATAAAGGCATAAGGGACAGATTTTAAATCAAAAAGAAAAATATAATAATGTTCTATTTCCACCTAATTCTAATGGACAGAACTAAATATTGAAAGCAAAGGAAAGTTCATTTTAAGTGTATAGGATGTTGAACATATTTTGTGCATGTACCAACAATACCTTTAAACAGTCCACATTTACGTTACGTTTATACTGAATTTAGAGAAGTCATCCCTTAACAGCAGGTTCTACTGTACTGAAGGATGATATTTAAACATTATGAGTATTAACATTTAGAGTGTAGGAACTGAGAGCTGTGAGATAAATGACTTTATTGGATAACTTTTATAGCAAATACTCTTGTTTATCTTAAAAATAAACATCTGAAATTCTTTAACAATATGCTTCATGTTATAGATCTCTAGAACAGTTTTAATACCCACTTTTGTTAATGAGATTATTGCTAATGTGTTTTTATTCTAATAAATTTGTTGCAGATGGTTAGAGAAGAAAGGGTTTCATTAAAATTGCTGTCATAGCTCCTACCTTTAAGAGTAATGAAACAATG